>CM051021.1:21932813-22052918 GCA_027704905.1 Muraenolepis orangiensis | reverse complement strand
ATGTGCTGTTGGTGGTGATCCTGGTCTTATCGTCCTCCCTTCCTCCCCTTGTGTCTCCCCCCCTGTGTCTCCCCCCTTGTGTCTCCCCCCCTGTGTCTCCCCCCTTGTGTCTCCCCCCTGTGTCTCCCCCCTTCTGTCTCCCCCCTGTGTCTCCCCCCTTGTGTCTCCCCCCCTGTGTCTCCCCCCTTGTGTCTCCCCCCCTGTGTCTCCCCCCTGTGTCTCCCCCCCCCTGTGTCTCCCTCCCTATGTCTCCCCCCCTGTGTCTCCCCCCTTGTGTCTCCCCCCTGTGTCTCCCCCCTTGTGTCTCCCCCCTGTGTCTCCCCCTTGTGTCTCCCCCCCTGTGACTCCCCCCCCTTGTGTCTCCCCCCCTGTGTCTCCCCCCCCGTGTCTCCCCCCTGTGTCTCCCCCCCTGTGTCTCCCCCCGTATCTCCCCCCCTGTCTCCCCCCCCATGTCTCCCCCCCCTGTGTCTCCCCCCCCTGTCTCCCCCCCTGTGTCTCCCCCCCTGTGTCTCCCCCCCCGTGTCTCTCCCCTCCTGCAGGGACCACCCCACGGTGATCAAGAGGCGATTCCCAAGTGTGCTGGTAGTGTCTGCTGTCACCTCTGCTGACAGGGTCCCCTCTGTAGCGGAGAGGCCGCAGTTCAACCTTTCTCCAGCAGGCGTCGCTAAAGTGCAGGTTTACTCTTAAGCAATGGATAGAATATTTATTTAAATAGGGTAACTTTGACATTCATCTCACACATACTACTAAGTACAATATAACCCTTTATGACTATAGATTCACCTTCTAGTAAACTACATGTTTACATGTTTCTACTCTCCTACCTGGGCCAGCTACTTAACGCCCTTTAATATAGAAAGTCAATATGTGGCAATCAATGTTGATTTATGTTTTGCGATATTGTATGGGCCCACCACAATATCCCCAACACAAATCAATGGATGGGAAACGCCACGGGGCTTCATAGTATTTTTATTGATCGGTGACATAGACTCATAAGGAACTCATGTGTTTTTCTATGAGCAACAATGTTTCTAGTTGCTTTTCTATGGTCTCTCTCTCTCTCTCTCTCTCTCTCTCTCTCTAAATATATATAGTTGACTGTGATGAAATGTGGACATGGGCTACTTTTTTGAAGTAGTATTATGAATGTATTTATTCATGTCCGTTACAAGGATATGAACATTAAAGGTCAGATGATCTTGAGTTGTTTTTGTTGTTGTCAGGTTCTTGCAGCCGTTTGGGTTCCAAGGCGCCATCTAGCGGTTCAACAAAGGAAGGTAAGAGAACAACTCGTCACCTGAAGTCAAGTCTCCAAGAACTGAGCTAGTGCTCAGGTAAAAGTACCATAAGTTCAGGTAAAAGTACCATCAGTTCAGGTCAAAGTACCATCAGTTCAGGTAAAAGTACCATCAGTTCAGGTAAAAGTACCATAAGTTCAGGTAAAAGTACCATAACTTCCGGTACAAGTACCATAAGTTGTCAACAACAGAACAACTGACAATAACTGACAATAACTGACAAACAAGCAAACCATCTACTCAGTAAGAAGCTAGCATAGGAAGCGGCAGAACTGCTTGTAAATAGTGTACTTGTAAATAGTGTACTTGTAAATGGTGTACTTGTAAATGGTGTACTTGTAAATGGTGTACTTGTGGTTTGGGAGTCAGCTCAGACTATACAGTCTGTGGAGGTTCATGTGTTTTTTAAACCTCCATCTGATTCTAATGATGAATTAAGATCCCCCTCCTCTCTCCCTCAGCCCACACACACACACACACACACACACACACACACACACACACACACACACACACACACACACACACACACACACACTGGTGTTCACTCCTGTATTCATGTGTTCACCTGATCCATACTCATATTCACTCCTGTATTCATGTGTTCACCTGGTCCAAACTGGTGTTCACTCCTGTATTCATGTGTTCACCTGATCCATACTCGTGTTCACTTCTGTATTCATGTATTCACCTGATCCATACTGGTGTTCCCTCCCGTATTCATGTGTTCACCTTATCCATACTGGTGTTCCCTCCCGTATTAATGTGTTCACTTGATCCATACTGGTGTTCCCTCCTGTATTCATGTGTTCACCTGATCCATACTGGTGTTCACTCCTGTATTCATGTGTTCACCTGATCCATACTCGTGTTCACTCCTGTATTCATGTGTTCACCTGATACATACTCGTGTTCCCTGCTGTATTCATGTGTTCACCTGAACCATACTGGTGTTCCCTCATGTATTCATGTGTTCACCTGATCCATACTTGTGTTCATTCCTGTATTCAAGAGAGAAGGGGAAAACCTTCCTTACCGCCGCACCCGACGGCCAGAGTCTCGCCCGCCGACTCCCGGGCGTTGGCGGCCGCCCCACCGCGGAGGAGTCCAAGAGGAAGGCGGAGAGAAGGCCGGCCTCCCGCCCCTCGGCCCCGGTCCGGAAGGCGGCGGGTGGGTCGGCGGTCCACGTGAGGTCTGTCACTTGGAAACTACGGCAACATCACCTTGCCTGTGGACGGGCGCCACCGGGTCCGACGGCGAGGCACACCAGAGGGCCGCGAAGCAGCTGCCGTCGGCCCGGCCGCTGAAGAGCAGGGTGAGCGAGGGCGGCGCCAGGCACTCTGGAGGACGGAGGGAGGGAGGACGACCGCGGGTTACCAGTTACACAATGCCCCCATTTGGGGCATTATGGGGCAAATGTGGGTTTTCTGTGTATATGACATTATTATTATTATTATTATTATTATTATAAATATTATGAGAAGGTTGCCGGTTCAAGTACCCGAAAAAACGGACCAAGTACAGAGTGAGAACTGATACTTGGAAAAAAGGTGCCAGTTCTGCCTCCTGGCCACTGCCGAGGTGCCCTTGAGCAAGGCACCAGACCCATACCCTGCTCCCCCCAGCTGTAGATACAATAGCTGATACCCACTGCTCCTAATACTAGGATGGGTTAAATGCAGAGAAACAGATTTCACTGTGTGTGTGTGTGTGTGAACTTGGATATCTATATATATCCAAGTTCTTTGGCTGAAAAGTTTCCTCCTCCTGGATCACCACTCAAATAAGGAATTGTATGACTTGAAAACAAGATGACATAAGATGATAAATCGCCCAGAAAACCTCGTACCAACTTGTAAATCAGAGCCATTTGCCATTTACTTCCCTTAAGTTCACCCATCAGGTGGATTGTGGTGTAACGTACACCAGATACGACTATGCTATAACATAACCATCATGAATGGCCTGTGTTGTTTTTACATTAGATTCAATCCAACGAATGGTGTGTTCAGCCGATATGCGGTCGCAGGAATCGAGTACAGCGCACACGATAATAACACACTATTAACCACAATACACTTTTAACACGTATCTACTATCGATATACTGTACCTGGGAGCAGATTAAACAGATGGAGAGGGAGAAGAAGAAGAAGTCTCACCGCTGCGTGTGTGTGTGTGTGTGTGTGTGTGTGTGTGTGTGTGTGTGTGTGTGTGTGTGTGTGTGTGTGTGTGTGTGCGTGTGTGTGTGTGTGTGTGGACGTAAATGCAGCGCTCTCTGGTGCTAGTTCTTTGTGTCTGAAGGAAGGAACTCACAGGTGAACTGTTGAGTTCCAAACCCCGACTCTCATGTCCCCCTCGCCTTGCACAGAATGAACTGCATGTCAGCAATAGCACCAGTAGTGATTCAGTCTCGCCGTGCGGGGGGGTGGGGGGGGGCGGGGGAGGGCAGAACACACACACACACAAACACACACACACGTGTAACCTGCCCCACTGAACTGAATGTAAACAGGTGTATCACTATAGTCTATTAAGATTCAAGAGACTTTATTTATCCCGAGGGAAATTAAGGTGCAACAGTTGAAACAAGGGGAATAAATGCACACACAAATATACTAATACCTAAAAACAAAATAACAACAACCTAGTCTAAACAAAATATAACTAAAATAAATCTAAATGTGTTACCATGAACACCTGAATGATGCACAAGGGAGGAGCTTAAATGAGTTACCAGGCAGGATATATGTCTAGGGTGGCTGTTTAGCACAGGGTGTCCAAGAGGCCTGGGATAGCCTATGGAAATGGCTATTATTAAACGCTATATAATCTACCTCCCTTACATTTACCAGTATCAAAAGTGTGAGCCCCCACTTTGAGTTACACCTCAAAGAATGTATGTAAAATACTGCTTGATAAATACTGTATCCCTCAAATGTCAACTCATTTGATTGCATCCCCACTAACTAGTTTACTCATCAAGCTAGGCTCAATTTAATAGAAACCCATATTCAACACAAATACTTCATGTAAAAGTTTACATTTATTTAGCCAAACGGGGCATCAGCATAGAAAATACACACTCAATTGCATAATAAAACACTGGCCAATAAAACCAAACCAAAAAGACCCGGGGTTTTAAATGGCAGTGTGGGTACCCTTTAGTTGGCCATGTGGATGGACTAAGGCCCGTTCCCTCTACCAAACTGCCTAACAAGCTAACAAACTGCCTCCACCGCGTGCTCCTCATACCAAGACCGTCCACGCCGCTAACTCTCAGTCCTTTTTCCTCGCTGTCTTCTCTCAGTGTGTGGGTGTATCCCTCGTCGTCGACTCACATGCGATGGTCTCAGAAAAACGGCCGGTGTAGCCTAGCAACGGCCAACTTAAATGTCCGACTTAGCCAGCTGATGATCCTCAAAAATAGCGATCATATATTTACTGAAATGTAACACTAAACTTTCGGAATTAATACTTAAACTCAAATGAGTACACACAACTCGTATTTGGTTCTTCACAGTAAATATTCCTAACTTTTTAACTAGTCAAACTCTTTTCCTTTTCTCACTTCTCATCTCCTCCCGCCCTCCTCCTCCTCTCCCCTCACGCCAGCTTCCATTCCTCATCCGTCCAGAACCTCTTCAAAATAAAAGTCCTTCATCAAACTCATTTCAAACCATTAAAACACATAATAAGCACAAGAACATGACAATAAACCACTGGAATACATTTCAAATGAAACATTGAAAAACACACCGGTTTACCATTGTATAAAAACTCAATCAAACCAATTCACTTCTCAGGGGTAATACATTGATATGAATCTTTAAACATTATTTTAAACATCATAAATATTATGAAAAAAAATAGCATAATTCAAACGCTACAAGGTGAAGCGGCGGGAACCAAACCAAAATGGCCGTCCACAGGCAAGGTGATGTTGCCGTAGTTTCCAAGTGACAGATTGGAGGTTTATGACTGATGACTCATTTCTAAATCAAAGCACATATGAATGTTATTGTAATAGATCACTCATAGCATGTGAAGTTAGCTGAAGGCTGTTAGTAATGATTGTAAATGAGCAGCAGTCTACTCTGTGCTGCTTTAAGCTGAACGGGAGAAGAGTCTTCATGGTTCAGTTGACCCTAAACAGGAAGGAAGAACAAGACAGGATGAACCCATTTAGCATGAGTCAAGATATCAATGTGATGATGTTAAGATAATACTGTTACTATATTACTGTGATGATGTTAAGATAATACTGTTACTATATTACTGTGATGATGTTAAGATAATACTGTTACTATATTACTGTGATGATGTTAAGATAATACTGTTACTATATTACTGTGATGATGTTAAGATAATACTGTTACTATATTACTGTGATGATGTTAAGATAATACTGTTACTATATTACTGTGATGATGTTAAGATAATACTGTTACTATATTACTGTGATGATGTTAAGATAACACTGTTACTATATTACTGTGATGATGTTAAGATAATACTGTTACTATATTACTGTGATGATGTTAAGATAATACTGTTACTATATTACTGTGATGATGTTAAGATAATACTGTTACTATATTACTGTGATGATGTTAAGATAATACTGTTAATATATTACTGTGATGATGTTAAGATAATACTGTTACTATATTACTGTGATGATGTTAAGATAATACTGTTAATATATTACTGTGATGATATATTACAGTAATGTTCTGTAAATATATGATCACCCTCCTCTAAAATGTTGTGATGTCACCAAATACTGACTCTGTGTTCAGAGGTTGGGTCTCAGGAGCTGGATTCTGTTCCCCAGGGACCTCAGAGCTGGTGTCAGAACCTGGTAAGTAGCAGAATGTGAGGAGGTGAATTCACTGAGCTAGATGTATCTAGGTCAACAGAGCTCTAAAGTCCAGTGAGCTAGATGTATCTAGGTCAACAGAGCTGTATAGTCCAGTAAGCAAGATGTATCTAGGTCAACAGAGCTGTATAGTCCAGTAAGCTAGATGTATCTAGGTCAACAGAGCTGTATAGTGCAATGAGCTAGATGTATCTAGGTCAACAGAGCTGTATAGTCCAGTGAGCTAGATGTATCTAGGTTAACAGAGCTGTATAGTCCAGTAAGCTAGATGTATCTAGGTCAACAGAGCTGTATAGTCCAGTGAGCTAGATGTATCTAGGTCAACAGAGCTGTATAGTTCAGTCCAGAGACTCTCATTCAATACTGAAGTGTTAATCTGCAGTAAAAACAAATTTTACTCACCAGCCAGTCGGCGCTTGGCTCTAAGGCTCTGGCCCGCTATGGATCAAGATAAATGATCAGTGTTGTAATAGTGGTAAATATCTGAATGTTATTACACTTTGATATTCTTAACGCCACTGTGGACACGACACTAGAGGAGGTTCTTCACTCAGAGATGGAGACCACTAGTGTATGACCACAACCAATCAGATTGTAGGAATGGACGCAACGAGGGGGAAGGAAGTAGGAGCAGGTGGAGTTCAGGTGTTGGTCCTCCTGAAGAGTTGGATTCACTCACCGTTCCTCCTCTTGGACACAAAGACTCCAACACAGATTCCAACAGCAGCAGCGAGGAGGAGAACCACAGACCCAATGATGATGGGGGTGCTGATACCTTAAATCAAGAGAAGAAAAGCAGGTCTGTAATCATATAGTGTGGACAGAGTCCATCAATCATCCATCCCTCCACCCTTGAACCACATGTCTATGGACACCTGATGCTACATACCAACACAACGGCAGTCTGACTACTCCAGTGGAATCTGTTCTGGAGCTCAGGGTCACTCAGGGACTTAGCTTAGCTTAGCTCTATTCATAGGACTCATTTACCCACAATCCAACGTGTTGCTCTGAAGTGAGCCCTTCCTAAGAGCTGTGTGTTTAGCACGTTGCTTCAGATGCGTCCAGGTAGTGATGAGGTGGAGACGCCCTACCTCCATCTCCTCCCCAGTTGGTCCTGATGAGGGCCGGGTCCAGCGGGACCAGGATGTCCTCGATGCCTTTCAGCTGGACCACACACTCGTACGTCCGCCAGTCCTCCGGTGGGACCGACGTCAGGTTCAGGCCAACGCTGACCTGGAAGGTCCCGTCGTGGTTGGGGAGGACCTCCCCGTGGTCCACGTGCTCATGGAGCTCCTGGTGGTCTCTCCTCCAGAACACCACCACCCTGTTAGGGTAGAAGCCTGTAGCGTGGCACACCACTGGGGAAGAGGGGCTCCTCTGGAGCAGAGACACCGACGGACGCTCTGGACCGAGAGAGAGAGAGAGAGAGAGAGAGAGAGAGAGAGAGAGAGAGAGAGAGAGAGAGAGAGAGAGAGAGAGAGAGAGAGAGAGAGAGAGAGAGAAAAAGACAGACAGAATGGAGAGAATTTTTATGAATTTTAACGACACTTTATTTATAAATCATTCTAGCATTACAACAAAAAGCATTACACAGTCAACTATACATAACACTCGTCCTCCTTTCAAGAAACCTACACAAACAATTGATAAACAATTTTTAAAAACACAACAAAAAAAAACCACCAAAAAAACACCACCAACAACCAAAAATAACCACAACAAAGAAAAACTCAAATCAGCTCAGTTGCCAATACCAGCTCATCTACTATTACAGAGCACAACACTCCTTTATGTGCCCATAGATCGGTGAACTGATCTAGGTTGTTCATTGCTCTATAATAATTAGAATCTATGGTCAGTCTGGCTTTGATCATCTTTCTGAACAGACATACAGCATCATGATCCATGATCCTGTTCTATCTTGTTCCTCCTACTGAGATACACAGCCATCTTTGCTCTCCCTAAAATGAAATTAAAAAGATGACACTTGCTTTTTTCTTTTCTACTGTATCTAAAACCCAAAATGTACCTCTCTTTCCAGAACACCTCTTCACCAGACTGGAAAAGTCTCTCTAGTAACCCTAACAGAGGCAGCAGCCTGGAACAGTCCAGAAAACAGTGGAAAACTGTTTCCCTTTGCGCACAATAAGGACAGTCATGTGAGACATTAGGGTTCAATAGGGAAATAAAAGCATTGACAGCCACTATGCCATGTAACACCCTCCACTGCAGATCGCCAATTCTTTTGAATAATGGTGGTTTGTACAGTGCTCGCCACTCTGGTTTCACCTCATCACTGAGACCAAGGTGCGCTCTCCAGGGAGTGTCACCTCTCCCGTTGAGCTTCTCCTTGTGGAGAACCTTGACCAACAGTCTGTACAGACATTTACCATTAACCACATCAAAAAACACACCAGAAACATCTCCCATTACTAAAAGAGGCCCTGTGCAGTTTTTAAAATCAGGCTGCAGCTTAACTGTAGGAAAAAGATTCTCATCACTAGGATGAAGAGACCCGTTTTTATACTCTGTCAACATGCGACGTTCTATCTCACTGAGCCCCTGCCTCCATTTTCCCAGCATCATGCTGACCGTCCTGATGGATTTCACCTCCAAACGCGAAGCCAGGGCAGCAGCATCGTCCATGTTTGCCCCTGTCAAGTCCACAACATGGCCCAGTGTAGTGACCTATGACCTGCAGAGCTGCCTGGAGAGTGTCAGTCCCGGCCCACCAGCTACGTCCAAACGTGCTCCCGGCACAACTGGCTCTTTCAAAAGCCAGAACAGTGACTTCGAGTAATCCAGCGGTCCTTTCTCGAACAAACTCCATGTTTTAAAAAGTACACGGTAAAAAACAGGTAGAACATTTAACCGAGCACCGCTACAATCCATTAAGACAGAGGATCTGACAGTCCCAGACCTCCAAGCTGTTGCAGTATGGCACAAGCCACTGGCCTCCACACCAAGTCTTTCGGTCCATAAAAAAGTCTCTGGATGAACTGGAGTCGAAAGGTTGCACCCCTACTGCCCAGATGCACAAGACCCTGCCCACCCTCCTCCTTGGGCAGGTACAAAACACTCTGGGGCACCCAGTGCAGCTTGTCCCAGAAAAAACAAGCTCGAAGTTTAGGGAGAAGGTCAATTGGGGGGTCTACACACATCAGACGATGCCACAGAGTAGAAGACACTAGGTTGTTGATTACCAGAACACGACCCCTATACGACATGTTCGGTACAATCCACTTCCATTTCTTTAAACGGCCTTGAGCTTTTTCTAGTACGTTTTCCCAGTTTTTACTTTTAAAAGTCTCATCCCCTAAAAACACTCCCAGATATTTAAAACCTCCCTTCTTCCAATGCAGGCCCCCTGGTAAAAGGAGTCTGCTACTCAACTTACCTACCGTGAGTGCTTCGCTCTTTCAACTAACATATTGATATCCTCCTGTTTATTTATGAAGATAACCAAGTCATCTGCATATGCTGATAGCTTAAAAGGTGTGATGCATCCAGGGACACTTACACCAGAGATGCCTGCCCGGAGTCTGTGTAGCAGGGGTTCAAATGCCAGGGAATAAAGCATTCCCGACAAAGAACACCCCTGCCTAACACCCCTCTGGATTTTAAAAGGAGCACTCAAACCACCAGTAATCTTTAGCACACTCTCAATGTTACTGTACAAGGCCTTGATCTTGGCTATGAGACCTGGGCTGAAACCAAAGGCCTCTAGAGTTTTCCACAAGTACTTGTGTTCAACCCTGTCAAAAGCCTTCCTGATCTATGGAAATAAGACCAGTTTCCAAACCCAATGCACTAGAGATGTCCAAAAAATCCAGAATCAGAAAAACATTGTCACTGACCAACCTGTCAGGCACACAATAGGTCTGGTCACGATGGATCACCTGCCCCATTACCTCTCTCAGCCTGGTAGCTAACACCTTGGAGAGGAGCTTGTACTCGCTTGTGTCTCTGAGCACCATCAGGAGGTCCTCCCCCATCACTGACCACATGGTCTTATAAAACTCTACAGGTAGTCCATCTATACCTGGAGCTTTCCCATTTTCCATGCTCTGCAGGGCAGTATGGAGCTCATCAAGAGACACATCCGCCTCCAGCTCTTCACTGGACTCTTGTTCAACCTTTGGTAGGCCTTTATAGAACCCATGAGATACCCCCTGCTCCTCTCCAAGTTCAGACTGGAAGAGGCTACTATAAAATCCTACAGCATGCCTCCTGATGTCAGTGGACTCAGACAGTATCTGACCTGTGTCTGAGCGCATGCTGTGGATGAGCCTCTTCTGCCCATTCTTGCGCTCCAGACCGAAAAAGAAACGGGAAGATGCATCCATCTCCAAGATGTTTCTGAAACGTGACCTCACCAGAGCGCCCTGTGCTGAAATACCTAACAGGTCAGCCAGAGCAGACTTTTTAGCTTTGAGAGCCCCAATATGGCCTCGATCTCCTGTGGATTCTGCTAGCTCTTGAAGCTCCTCCACATCAATCTCTAGAGCCTTCATAGAGCTGGCGATATCTCTAGTAACATTTTGAGTGTACTGTTGGCAAAACTGCTTAATCTTGCACTTCCCCACATCCCACCACTGCTGTAATGAGGTAAAACTGGCCTTTGTCTGCTTATGAACCTTCCATAAGAAAGTAAAAGCGTCCCTAAAATTTTGATCAGTTAAAAGAGACGTATTAAAATGCCAGTAAGCACTTTGTGGCTTTAGCATGTGACCTTCCATCTCACACCCAAAACATTTGATTGTGTCTGAAGTTATATAAATAATATAATCAAAGTCATCCACTCTAAAATTCATGGATAAATTCAGATCACTTTTTTCATCTTTCAAAATCATGAAAACCTCTTCTGAAAGATACCACATGCTTTAACAGAGGGGATTTACATCCCAGAGAAATCATTTTCACCGGGAAAACTACCTGACCGTGTCTAGCCAGCTCTCTTTCCAGAACCTCATTTCTGATAAAAGGAGGAACGTTGGATATAATTATCCTTTGTGCTGGACTTACTAGTGGAAACACAGGGGTAAAGGAGTCCTGAATTACCACTCCCTGCTCCACAAACACATTCACTTTATCCACACAATCCAAAAAAATTGCATTGTTCATCCGCGATGCAGATTTCACAGTCATGACCCACCACAGCTCCGACGGCTAAACTACACTCTTCCACGGTGCCCTTTAGTCCGGGGGAGAGCTTTACAGCGCGTCTGCGCGTCAGACGCTCCACACCCAGAGCTGCGGGCGGCGTGCCAACCAGCAGAACTGGTGGCCGCTACTCGCTCCAAAACACACCAAACACTCAACTAACAACACTGACAAACGACAAACAAAACGTACATATATATAGATACACAGAAAAAAGATAGAAATCACTTTCAGAAAGTTTTAACTCACGAGAGAATTGAGAGAGAGAGAGAATTGAGAGAGAGAGAGAGAGGAAGAGAGCGACAGACAGACAGACAGACAGACAGAGAGAGAAAGGTCGAGAGAGAGAGTGGCAGGGGATAAAGAGAGAGAGAGCTAGAGAGAGAGACACAGACAGACAGACAGACAGACAGAGAGAGAGTATTGAACATAGTGTATTGTGTGTATGTATTGTGTGTAATGCAGCCTCGTTTACAGGCATTTCGACGTCCCTGGGCGGACCCCTGAAGTGACCGTGTATTGCGCATGTCTGTAATAAACTCTCTCCCCTCCGACGCGACCCTGAGTGGATATGTGTTTCTTGTGCTAAGACAAATCCGCTGATGAATGGAAAACGTAACGGTTATGGGCCCAGCACTATGTCTAGCCAAAGATTTAACCGGCTGTTGTTCGACGGTGATGAAAGAAACTACGAACTGTGGGAAACGCGATTCCTCACGCATCTGGAACTTCGCAGACTTACTGGAACAATCAGGGCCAAGCCAGTGATCGGCCCGAATGCCGATGGCGCCGACGCATTGAGAGAAGCCGACACCGGGAAGAATAGACATGCATATGCGGAATTAGTGTTAATAAGTTTTAGATGATAAAAGTTTGTCACTAATTATGAGAGAAGCAGCCGCGGATGGACGTAAGGCATTTCAAATATTACGGGAGCATTAAAAACTTAAAGCCTAAGAACCACGTGATTGAACTAGCCGACGGTACCAAGACTACCGGAGTTGCCAAGGCCAGAGGGGAAGTGGAGATTTTCCTGGTCGACAGCAAGGGACACAAGGTGACAGCGCTACTGAAGAACGCCCTGTATATACCTACCTTTCCACAAGATATTTTCTCAGTAAAAGCAGCTACAGACAAAGGGGCAGAATTGCATTTCAAAGAAGGTAATAACTGGATGAGTGTTAATGATGGTACCAGGTTTAACATTGACGTCTATGGTAAACTGTATTATCTGTCCACAGTTAATGAAGAAAATGTTGAAGTTAAAGGGGTGTCATGATATTCAAATGTGGCATAGAATACTTGGCCATTGTAACTTTGAAGAGGTCTCCCAATTGGAGAATGGAGTTGAAGGGATGAAATTTAAGGGAAAATGTGACATGTCTACTCTCAACTGGGAAATTTGTACAGAATGCAAATGTGTTGATACGAGGAATAAGCTGATAGCAAAGCCAAAGACATACTAGAGTTAGTTCATACAGACCTATGTGGTCCTATGGAGCCATCTGATGGGTATAGATACACTATAGCTTTCACAGACCACTATAGTAGTATGACTTGGACCTACTTTCTAAAGACAAAAAGTGACACAGCCAGAGCCACGGAAAAATCCTTAGCTGACACTGCACCCTATGGGAAGATAAAGACTATAAGATCAGACAATGGGACGGAATTTACCGGGAAAGAATTCCAAGATCTGCTTAGAAAGAATAGGATCAGCCATCAGACTAGTGCTCCCTATTCGCCGCACCAGAACGGCACAGCAGAAAGAAATTAGTCAATTGCCAAAGAACCTATGGAGATTTCATATTCAGATTCAGATTCAGAAAACTTTATTAATCCCGAGGGAAATTAAGGTGCAACAGTTGACACAGGGGGAATAAATGCACACACAAAAATACTAATACCTAAAGCTAAAAAACAAAACAACTAACTAAATAAAACTATTATAAACAAAAATAGTTAAAACAATTCTAAATGAAGTCTAAATGTATTGAATTTGCGGTGCAAACAGCTGCACAGATACACAATAGGTGCTATTGTAAAAGACTAGGGCAAACTCCATATGGTGTTTTCACAGGGAAAACTCCAACATTGACCACATGATGGTGTTTGGTACTGAGTGCTATGCTTATAAACAAGACAAAAATAAACTGGATCCAAGATCCGAAAAGGGAATTTTCATTGGATATGACAAATATAGCCTGCATACAATGTCTATATTCCAAAGACAGGAAGAGTGTCAAAGCATAGGCTAGTGAAGTCCCTATTGAAGGACAGCAAGGATAGCCAGACTCAAACAGGTCCACATAACGATGGAGACTGTTATGATGATATTGAGCTGAATGTAGCGCCAACTAGAATTGGTGAACAACCCCAGACTAGTCTGACAGCGACTAAAGGTGCAGGAGGTGAAAGAGGTAAACAACCTAGTATCCAAGGGGATAGTGGGGGCACACATCGTTACCCAACCAGAGATTGAAATGCTCCACCATATCTTAAAGAGTACCAGTGTAAGACAGAACATACTGAAGATGAACAGGATGTGGATTATTTCTATAAAGCTGTATTTGGTTTACCAAAAACATATACAGAGGCTATGAACTCTGAGGGATCTCAAATGTGGGCTAAAGCAATGGAGGAAGAAATTAACTCTTTGACAGAGAATGAGACCTTCACCCTGTGCAAGCTGCCTAAAGGAAAAAGGGCAGAGGGAGGGCGCTGGGTTTTTACAATTAAAGAGAGCCCCGATCAGTCTGAGACTTTCAAAGCCAGATACGTTGCAAAAGGCTACAGTCAAGTAGAGGGAATTGACTATAAAGAGACTTTTCCCCCAACTGCTAGTATGACATCTGTGAGAATCCTGATGCAGAAAGCAGCACAAGAGGACCTCACGCTTCATCAAATGGATGTAAGAACAGCGTACCTCCATGCCCCGATGGACTGTGAGGTATACATGGAGCGACCAGAGGGATTTGAAACAGAGTCTAAAACTAATGAACATTTGGTTTGTAGACTGAACAAGTCGTTGTGTGGCCTGAAACAATCTGGACGTAATTGGAACATACTATTACATGATCACCAAGTAGAAAATGATTTTGAACAAAACGCAGCAGATAAATGTGTTTATGAAAAACAATCTGAGGGTGAAAGGGTGATCCTGATCATTTGGGTGGACGATTTGTTAATTGCGGCCAATAACAACGACCTGATCAGTGAGGTGAAAGAAATGCTGAAAATTAAATTTAAGATGAAGGATCTAGGGGAACTTACACATTTTCTGGGCATTGACTTTACACAGCGTAAAGGTGAGGTTAACATGAGTCAGAGAAGACATATTGAAAAGTGCTCCAAAGATTTGGAATGTCCGAGTGTAAACGCCCGTGAGATCAACGCCCTGTGAGCAAAAGCTCAATTTTGATGAGGATGGAGAAATTGTTGAGGCTACAGGCTACAGAGAGATAATTGGTAGTTTGATTTACATAATGACATCTACAAGGCCAGATCTAAGCTGGGTGGTCAGTAAATTGTCTCAGCACCTAACACAGCCAAAACAACAGCACTGGGAAACAGCAAAGCAAGTGCTGCGTTACCTGAAGGGCACAATTGAACATGGGCTATGTTACAAACGAAGTGACCCGGGCCTTAAACTAGAAGGCTGTAGTGATGCCGATTGGGCGTCAGACCAAAATGACTGGCGGAGTACCACTGGATACTGTTTTAGTCTAACTAAAGAGGGTCCAGTAATCTCCTGGAGAAGCAAGAAGCAGCATACTGTGGCTCTGTCAACATGTGAGGCAGAGTATATGGTTCTAGCAGCTACTGTCCAAGAAAGCATGTATCTCGTTGTCACGGGCGTACACGGTGTGGATCCAAAAGCACGAATGCAGACAGTGATAAAGTAAAAAGAGTCTTTACTGGAAAATGCAAGGTCCAACACAAAAATCACTCGATGATTGTAAAGCTTAAAGGCAAAATAATGATTTACCAAAAACTTGACTGTGGCGTGGCATGACGTGGAACCTGAACGCTGAAGAACTCGGCATAACACAACAAGACAATCTGGCAACGAGACAGTGATTGCCTGGACCTATTTATGCCAGGAGACATCACCAGGTGCAAACAATAATGACATAACCAATCACAGGGGGCGGGAGGAAGACTGACTATAGAAATAAACCCCTGGAATTAAACTAAACATCATACGTGAATAAACAGAAACTTTTCAGCATAGCTGGCGACGCGCAACACTCATACAGCTACTCCATGGAATGGATAAAGACAGACAGCACACACCAGTTAAAATATTTGAAGACAATCAGGGAACTATTGCTCTTTCAAAGAATCCAGTGTGTAGACAACGCAGTAAACATGTGGATATAAAATACCATTTTGTACGGTCGGCACATATTGAGGGTAAAATTTAAATTGAGTACTGTCCCACAGAAAACATGGTGGCAGATGTTCTGACCAAGCCACTAACAAAGGTCAAGTTTGAAAGGTTCAAATGTTACTTGTTTGGAGAAACCTAGGTAACCATAAGATGTTACAGAGTTATAGAAATATAAGTTTTACATGTGTGAAATAAGTTTGTTGTTTTGTCTGCTGTAAAGATGAGCCTGAGTATTGAACATAGCGTATTGTGTGTATGTATTGTGTGTAATGGTTGTTAGTCCCTGTGCGGACCCCTGAAGTGACTGTGTACTGCGCATGTCTGTAATCAACTCTCTCTCCCCTCCGACGCGACCCTGAGTGGATGTGTGTTTCTTGTGCCAAGACAAATCCGCTAATGAATGGATCACGTAACAGAGAGAGAGAGAGAGAGAGAGAGAGAGAGAGAGAGAGAGAGAGAGAGAGAGAGAGAGAGAGAGACTGAAAGACAGACAGACAGACAGAGAGAGAAAGAGGGAGGGGAAAATATAGGGATAGGGAGAGGAGAGAGAGAGAGAGAGAGAGAGAGGTGTCTGTCGACGCCCACATGGTCATGTGACTCTACCTGTTCTCTGCAGAGTGCTATTCCCATAGATCAGGTACTTCTTCAGCCAATCAACACACTCCTTGGTGAGGTAGTTCTTTGTGTATTCATTATCAGCTCTATCCTGATCCAATTTCAGTTTGACGGAGAAAGCCTGTCGTTTAGGAGCGATCCATGTCTTGGTCTCCAGGTCAAACGATAGGAAGTCCTCCCCATCATAACCAAACTGGTAATAACCACCAGTATCACCATCCTCATCATCCCACTCACAACCAGTCATCCTCTGACATATGTGAGAACCTGAGAGAGAGAGAGAGTGAGAGAGAGAGTGAGAGTGAGAGTGAGAGAGAGAGAGAGAGAGAGAGAGAGAGAGGGGGGGGGGGCGATAGACAGAGGAGAGAGAGAGAGAGAGAGAGAGAGAGAGAGAGCGTGACTTTATCTGGGAAGTCAATGGATTGGTTTAGTCATGTTGAATGAAAAGGTTTAGACTCAATCTATACTCCAATACTTTGAATACTTATACCCTGAATACTGCTACACTGAGTCACAAATTTAACAAATCGTGAGGATTGAATCCTCTTTATTGGTCACATACATGAAGACATACAGTGAAACGTGTTCTCTGCATTTAACCCATCCTAGTATTAGGAGCAGTGGGCAGCTATTCATACAGCGCCCGGGGAGCGGTTAGGGTTAGGGTCTTCCTCAAGGACACCTCGACAGTTTTTGCTAGGAGGAGCCGGGGATCGAACCAGCAACCTTCCGGTTGTGAGGCGACCGCTCTACCTCCTGAGCTAGACTGCCGCCCCCACTGAGTACTGCTACACTGAGTACTGCTATACTGAGTACTGCTATACTGAATACTGCTACACTGAGTACTTCTACACTGAGTACTTCTACACTGAGTACTGCTACACTGAGTACTGCTACACTGAGTACTTCTACACTGAGTACTGCTACACTGAGTACTTCTACACTGAGTACTTCTACACTGAGTACTGCTACACTGAGTACTGCTACACTGAGTACTTCTACACTGAGTACTTTTACACTGAGTATTTCTACACTGAGTACTGCTACTGTATTTATTTATTCTGACATTAGAATGATATCTTCATGTTGAGAGTTAAGACATTAGATATAAACTTACCTCCTGTTTGGTTAAAGCGCTTCTTCAGAGTCTCAAGGTTGCCTTTTGAGGTCTGCTGGTCACTAAAAGACTTTTCAGTGTTCCACTCCCAGTAGTCTGGTTCATCTCTGGTGACCTGCTCCATCCACACCTGTCTGGGTTCTGCTCTCTGGCTGTTGCTGTCATAGTGATAGATCTGAACTTCATCCACCATCCCAACCTCCACAAACTCTGGGAAGTTTGAGAGTCCAGACGACCCTGTGGAGAAATACTTCAGAGAGTGGATCTCTGTAGAAAGACAGACAGACAGACAGACAGACAGACAGACAGACAGACAGACAGACAGACAGACAGACAGACAGACAGACAGACAGACAGACAGACAGACAGACAGACAGACATACATACAGACAGACATACGACAGACAGGTTAATACTGTACATCACTGTAGACAGACAGACAGACAGACAGGTTAATACTGTACATCACTGTAGAGACATATTGCCCCTCCCCCTTCCACATAGCCCCTCCCCCTACCATATGGCCCCGCCCCCTGGCCATTTTGTTTGATCTCATTGACATGGAAACATCTTACTGTAGCTTTAAAACACTTTTAACCATTCATGCTGACATGGAGAGAATAAACTATTATTAATGAAATAACTACATTACAAAATGTATAATTCGAAGCATATCGATTTGAATGAATTACATTACTTCTATTTTCACATTCTTTCTAACATTCTGGAATGTTCTAATTTATTCAGGAAATTAAAGTGAGATTAAATCTGTCATTTTAACTCCAACAAGTTCAACCATGGCGAGCGTGAGCACTACCCCAAGACTCAACCCGGTCCCTAACTCTGTGAAATCTCTCATTCAAGAGCCGTTTGAGAGAAGAAGTTTGGCGGACAAACTTAAGGTGAAAGATCTGGGCCCAGATCAATCTGATATTGTGTTTTCATTTTTTCATTTTCTGACTGACATTTGAGTAAAGTTTCTCAGTTTTCTATGTTTTACTGCATTTTACTGCAGCAACCCTGCACACTTACTCCTCAGAATGGACTGTTTAACAAGTCACTCAATTACAGTTGTATCTATGGGACCGTGTCATTTCAGTTTTTGAGCAGCCCCGAGCAAAAGCAATGGTGTGTTGGAGGGTGTTGTTTTTACATGTCCCAAGGAAGGTCTTTATATGTTGACATCCATTGACACACTTATTTGAATTAAAAAACCAACACTGAACAGTTAATGAGTGTGTGGGTTGGAGTTGGAATACAGTTCTTGATATTGTAATAAAAGTCCTGATTGAAATGTCTTTTCAGCAATTTTTTACATGTGTTAATATTTAGGTTAAGCTAATTCTCATTTAGATATATAGTATAGCTTTGGTTTGCTTGGTATTGGTTTGCTTGTCCTGGTAAGCTAACTTGGTAATAGAAGTTGAACAAACAAAGTTTTACATGTTGAGCCAACTTGATAGACATTTGTAAAAACTTGATCAAATAAGTTTAACCAACATCTTTTTAAGTTATCTTAACTAATATTTTCTAGTCCAAATAACTTGACACATGAAGTTGTGTCAACAGACTACAAGTTGTATCAACTAATGTATTGAAGTGTAATCAACTTGACACTAAATGTTGAATCAACTTGACTAAACTTAACTCAGTCAAAGCAACAAGATGACTTGACTTAGTCAAGTTGAGTCAACAAATCATTTTTAACAGTGTAGCTGTTCAACTTGATGAAGGCTACAGGATAGGGATCTGTCAACACAATGAGGAGGTGGACAAAAACACATCCTGTCTAAAAGAATAGACTGTGTGAAGTTCTGTGGTGCCTTTGAGCTGGCCTTGCGTGGCCATGATGAAAGTGATGGACAGAAGGCCGACATTTCAATACAAAAAGTAATTGTATATTGTAGGGGATGCAAGGAACGTAATTCACCAGGCAAAGGGTGTGTTAGGGGTAATGGGGCATGGTCCCTTTAAGCAGGTGTTTGGGGTTGGGCTTAAAGATGGCAGCCATTTTGGGTGTGTAATTGATTCATGTTTGGAGTTGTAGCTGAGGAGTGCAGCTCAACATGAGGAGATGAGATGCAATAAATGACACACGGATTTGTGTTGTCAACCAGAGAAACTGTGTCGTTGTATTCCACGAGTTCCTACATTGGTGACCTGACGTAAGGTGGACGCTTCCGCTACTTTTATTTATTTTTTTTTTTGCTGGGAACATGACTACAAACGCAGTTTCGTTGAAACTACCCGAGTTCTGGGAATCATCAGCCTCGGCATGGTTTGCTCAAACAGAGGCGCAGTTCGCGCTGCGGGACATTACCACGGATACCACGAAATACTACTATGTGGTGTCAGCCCTGGGAAATTCAACAGCCAGCCGAGTGGTGAGCCTCCTCAAACGCCCTCCGTACCAGGACAAGTACGATACGCTCAAGGCTCACCTGCTGAAGACATTTGAACTTTCCGATACCGAGCGGGCCAGCCGGCTGTTCTCTCTACAAGGGCTCGGGGACAGCAAACCTTCTGAGCTGATGGATAGAATGCTGGATTTATTGGGGGAGCACAAACCCGATTTCCTGTTCGTCCAACTCTTCCTGCGACAGCTACCTGTTACGGTACGCGCTGCTCTGGCCAACACCACTATAAAAGATGATTGCCGTGCGCTAGCCGAGGAGGCAGATAGAGTTTTTCTGGCCGCTCAGCAGCCCGGTGCTGCAGCGGTTTTTTCGGCCCAATCCTTTTCGCCACCGCCAGGAGACATGATGGTCGCCGCCGCCGCGACAGCTCCTCGCAGGCAGCAGGACGCAGGGCTGTGTTACTTCCATGCGAGATTTGGATCCAGGGCCAAGCAGTGCCAACCACCGTGCAGTTTCCATGGGGCGGGAAACGCCAGGGCCGGCGCTCGCTAGTGGCCATGAGCGTCGGTCGAGAAGGCAGGCTGCTGTTCGTCCAGGACACCATCTCCGGGCGACGGTTCATGTGCGACACGGGCGCGCAGAGGAGCGTCTTGCCCGCTTCTCGAGTGGACATCATCACCGGGGGACACGGTCCCCCTTTGGAGGCCGCCAACGGAAGCCCCATCCGCACATACGGCACCAGGTATGTGGGACTGCGTTTTAGTGGCCAACTGTTTGGCTGGGACTTTGTCACCGCTAATGTTTCTGTCCCCCTTCTCGGGGCGGATTTTTTGTGCGCCTATGGACTGTTAGTGGATGTGAAAAATCGCCGCTTGATTGATGCCGCTACTTTCTGTTCGTACGCGGGTTCTCTCGGAGGGGCAGACGCTATCAGACTCTCTAGCATGCTCTCCTCCACAGACGAGTTCCAGCAGCTGCTCGCCGAGTTCCCGGGGCTTACGCGGCCCACCTTCTCAGTAGCCACCGACAAGCATGGAGTGGAGCACCATATCGCCACGACTGGCCCCCCGGTCTATGCCCGGGCTCGGCGCCTCGACCCGGCCAAGCTCAGCATTGCCAAGGCAGAGTTTGAGAACATGGAGCGCCTGGGCATTATTCGCCGCTCCGACAGCCCATGGGCTTCCCCCCTCCACATTGTGCCCAAGCCGGGAGGGGGGATGCGTCCGTGTGGGGATTACCGCCGGCTCAATGACGCCACGACGCCTGACCGGTACCCAGTCCCATACATTCAGGACTTTTCGGCCCGCCTTTCAAGGAAGGTGATGTTTTCCAAGGTAGACCTGGTGCGTGGGTATCATCAGGTGCCCGTCCACCCGCGGGACATCCCCAAAACAGCGGTGATAACTCCATTCGGACTGTTTGAGTTTCTGCGCATGCCGTTCGGCCTCAAAAACGCGGCGCAGACATTTCAGCGCCTTATGGACTCGGTGCTACGCGACCTGGATTTCATTTTCGTGTACTTGGACGATATCCTCATAGCCAGCACCTCTAAGGCGGAGCATATGTCCCACCTCCGGAGGCTGTTTGAGCGGCTACATCAGCACGGACTAATTATCAACCCGGCCAAATGCCAATTTGGACGGTCGACCATTGACTTCCTGGGACACCGAGTCACCAGGGAGGGAGCGGTCCCCCTTCCGGTGAAGGTGGAAGCAGTGACAAATTTTCCACGGCCACCCACGGTTAAGTCCCTGCAGGAGTTCCTCGGCATGGTGAACTTCTATCACCGCTTTATCCCTCAGGCGGCTCGGATAATGCGGCCCTTGTATGAGGCACTGAAGGGTAAGACGCCAAAGCAGGCTGTGGACTGGTCGGCGGAGAGAGACCAAGCCTTCCGGGACGCCAAGACGGCCCTAGCTAACGCGACCATGCTGGCACACCCGGCTCTCAAAGCCCCGATCGCCATCACCACAGATGCCTCAGACTTTGCCATTGGCGCAGTGTTTGAGCAGTGGGTAAGCGGGGCATGGCAGCCGCTCGCTTTTTTCAGCCGCCAGTTACGCCCCAGCGAACGGAGGTATAGCACCTTCGACCGGGAGCTCCTCGGCCTCTACCTTGCCATCCGGCATTTCCGTTTTCTACTGGAGGGCCGCCAGTTCACGGCATTCGTGGATCACAAGCCGCTAACATTCGCTATGGCCAAGGTGTCTGAGCCGTGGTCCGCCCGTCAACAGCGACAACTTGCATACGTCTCGGAGTTCACCACTGACGTGCAGCATGTGGCAGGTAAAGACAACCTCGTCGCAGACTGCCTCTCCCGGGCCATAGCAGGGGCAGTCCACTTGGGACTGGATTACGCCGGGATGGCGGCAGACCAGGCTGCCGACACTGAGGGGCGAGACGGGAGGCCAGCGACCTCAAGCCTGCAGTTGGAGGACGTGGCTTTCGACGGTGCTGGCGTCACGCTCCTGTGTGATGTCTCTACGGGGCAGCCACGCCCCATCGTTCCCACGGGGTGGAGGCGACGGATTTTTGAAGCCGTCCACGGCCTCTCCCACCCGGGTAGGAGACCAACGCAGAGGCTAGTATCTGCCAAGTTTGTCTGGCCCGGGCTTAAAAAAGACGTGAGAGACTGGGCCAACGCCTGTGTGGAGTGCCAGCGCGCTAAAGTGCATCGCCACACCAAGGCCCCCCTGGAGCAGTTCCTGGTTCCGGAAAGGAGGTTCGATCATGTGAACATAGATATAGTGGGTCCGCTGCCCCCCTCGCAAGGTTTTAGTTATCTCTTGACCATGGTAGACAGGACCACCCGTTGGCCGGAGGCCGTTCCACTGTCAGCTACGACAGCCGCCGAGGTGGCCAGGGCCTTCATTGGAACCTGGGTTGCCCGGTTTGGTACTCCGGCCGATCTATCTTCGGACCGGGGCCCACAGTTCACGTCAGAGCTCTGGAACACGGTCGCCCAGAGCCTGGGCATGAAGCTACACCGGACCACGTCATACCATCCACAGGCCAATGGATTATGCGAGCGTTTTCATCGGTCAATGAAAGCGGCGCTGCGGGCCAGCCTTACGGACAGCAACTGGATCGACAGACTCCCGTGGGTCATGCTGGGTCTCAGGACGGCCCCCAAGGAAGACCTCCAATCCTCATCTGCTGAGCTGGTTTACGGTCAGCCGCTGCGGGTCCCAGGGGATTTCATCCCTTCCGTTACAGCCCCCTGGTCGGCCGCCCAGCAACGGACGGCTCTGCTGGATAAGGCTAGGGCCTTTGCACCAGTCCCCACTTCACAGCATGGCCTCCCTCGGTCGCACGTCCCTACGAGTCTGCGGTCAGCGGAATACGTGTTCATCCGGCACGACGCCCACCGGGACCCTTTGCGGCCTCCCTACGACGGTCCATTCCGGGTCCAGGAGGCGGGAGACAAGTACTTTGTTGTGGACATGGCCGGGAAACTAGAACATGTTTCTATAGATCGCCTGAAACCAGCTCACATGGACTTGAGCAAGCCGGTGGAGCTAGCCCAGCCCCCACGACGGGGACGGCCCCCTACCTTGCCCCAGATCCCGGGTAAGGCCCTGGGGACCCCCTCGCCACCCTTCCAGCACCCACTTGACCGTAGAGCCCCTGAGACGTTCCCTACGGCGGTGCTGCCCACCACGTTGGTCAGGCGGAGCCGTTATGGCAGAGCACTCCGCCCTCCGCGTAAATTGTTATTAGGGTGAATTCTGGGGGGAGGCATGTAGGGGATGCAAGGAACGTAATTCACCAGGCAAAGGGTGTGTTAGGGGTAATGGGGCATGGTCCCTTTAAGCAGGTGTTTGGGGTTGGGCTTAAAGATGGCAGCCATTTTGGGTGTGTAATTGATTCATGTTTGGAGTTGTAGCTGAGGAGTGCAGCTCAACATGAGGAGATGAGATGCAATAAATGACACACGGATTTGTGTTGTCAACCAGAGAAACTGTGTCGTTGTATTCCACGAGTTCCTACAATATAATGTAATTAACAATATGTAATTGTAAATAAAAAAAATGGTATAGCCCCCCCTGGTGAAAAATGCACCAGCCGCCACTGTGTGTGTGTGTGTGTGTGTGTGTGTGTGTGTGTGTGTGTGTGTGTGTGTGTGTGTGTGTGTGTGTGTGTGTGTGTGTGTGTGTGTGTGTGTGTGTGTGTGTGCGTGTGTGTGTGTGTGTGTGTTAAAAATTTAAGATATCTCCGAGTGTCCATAACACCTCGGATTAAAGGTTAACTAAAAGTAGACATTGTATTCACTCCAAACTGTAGATTGTACTTTTATTAACGTCGTCATCGAACGGCCAGTTTAGTTTAGGTTTGACAGTTCGAAGCCACCATAAATAATCTGATATGTGTTTAAGTATTGGAAGTAAATGATGAATGGTGTTGTGGATGAATTAACCCACTAAAACAGCGTCTATTGACGGACACTAAACCAACATGGGTTCAAGTGTGTTTTAAATCAATCCAAAGTGAGTTGTAAGCGGTGTTACCTGAGGACACACCGAGACAACAAAGCAACAGCAGTATCCCTCTTAGCGCCGTCATATCGATGGATCTAGAAGAAAGAGATGGAAGTCACTTAGGATACAAGCGTCTAATAAATGACTGTAATGTAATGAGAATGAGAATCAACAGAGACGAGACTCACACTCACGATTTTAAGCTGAGCAAGTAGGTGTGTGTGTGTGTGTGTGTGTGCCTGCCAGTAAAGGGTGTAACCTGAAAAACGAACCAGGAAACAACACAAGAAGAATCCAACCCAACAAGACTGTGAACCATTTTAGAGAAACTTCTCAACAGTTGCAGTCAGTAATCAATAGTCTATATTGATTCAAGTGTATGCTTCTGAATAATAAATGACATCATGTTACAATATTGTACAATTCAGATTTTATTGAAAATGAATCAAAGTACGTGTACTCATACTCGATTAGAATCGAATCAAATATGAGTGACTCATCTTTCTTTCTACTCCCACACACACACACACACACACACACACACACACACACACCCTGAACAATCTATCTTCCTCTCTCTCTCTCTCCTCTCCTTACTCTCTCTCTCTGTCTCTTTTTCTCTCTCTCCTCCTTTCCTTACCTCTCTCTCTCTCTCTCTCTCTCTCTCTCTCTCTCTCTCTCTCTCTCTCTCTCTCTCTCTCTCTCTCTCTCTCTCTCTCTCTCTCTCTCTCTCTCTCTCTCTCTCTCTCTCTCTTGTCGCTCATAGCTCGTTGCTCCCGGATAGACGCGAGGGGGGGGCGGGGCCACGAGATGAGGAAACAAAACTAACAAAACTCACCGAAACCAAAGCAGAAAGACGCGACGTGGAGACAGAGACATTTCCTCTCTTTGGGACTCGACGTGGAGACAGAGACAGTTGCTCTCTTTGGGACTCGACGTGGAGACAGAGACATTTGCTCTCTTTGGGACTCGACGTGGAGACAGAGACAGTTGCTCTCTTTGGGACTCGACGTGGAGACAGAGACATTTCCTCTCTTTGGGACTCGACGTGGAGACAGAGACAGTTGCTCTCTTTGGGACTCGACGTGGAGACAGAGACAGTTGCTCTCTTTGGGACTCGACGTGGAGACAGAGACATTTCCTCTCTTTGGGACTCGATGTGGAGACAGAGACAGCAGCCTTTGTCCAACTAAGCGGTGGACAGCGTTCTAAGGTGAGTAGTGAGTGCGACCAAGGGCTTCAAAGAGTTAGTTCTGCACCAGGGAGCCTGTACCAACGGACACACTTTAATGGTGGACCATTGTTAAGTTCATGTAGTATTAGATGTGTATTATATGTTTATATCAAGCCCTATGCTACACCATCACTCATATATATGTACAAATATAACCATTGTAATACGTTTTTAAAAATAATGTGATCGTTTTTTGACTTGATTCAACAATGTTTTGTAGGAATGACCTCTGCTAACTCTTCCTGGTCTGAGGAGAACTTTTCCTGTCCCGTCTGTCTGGATGTGTTCAACAGTCCAGTTTTCACACCATGTGGACACAACTTCTGTAGAGCCTGTATCACCACGTTCTGGGATGACAAGGTCCAGTTCAAATGTCCTGTTTGCAACGAGCTTTTCCACACAAGACCCGATCTACGGATCAATACCTTCATATCAGAGATGGTTGATCAGTTTAGACGGTCCGTACCGGTCAAAGAGCAGCCTTGTGTTGAACCAGGAGAAGTTCCCTGTGACATCTGTACCGGGACCCAGCTGAAGGCTGTCAAGTCCTGCCTAGTGTGTCTTATGTCTTACTGCCACTCCCACCTGGAGCCACATCAGAGAGTCTTAGGCCTGAAGAAACATAAGCTGGTGGAGCCTCAGGACCGTCTGGGAGACCGGATGTGTAAGAAACACAATTATCAACTTCTGGAGCTCTTCTGCCAGACTGAACAGGTGTGTGTGTGTCAGTTCTGTACAGAGACGGACCACAGGTCCCATCCCGTTGTACCTCTGAAGGAGGAATATGAGCTGAAGATGGCCCAGCTGGGGAAGATAGAGTCTGATGTTCAGCAGATGATCCAGGAGAGAAAAAGAAAGATTCAGGAGATCATAGAAGCAGTGAAGCTCAGCAGAGCAGAAGCAGACCGAGAGCTAGCCGACGGTGAGCAGGTCCTCGCCGCTCTGATGCGCTGCATTGAAAAGTGTCGGGATGATCTCAACCAAACGGTTCAAGAGAAACTGAAATCCATAGAGAGACAAGCTGAAGACCTCATCAAAGAGCTGGAGCGGGAAGTTAAAGATCTGACCAATAGGAGCTCAGAGGTGAAGCAGCTCTCACACACTGAAGACCACCTCCACTTCCTCCAGAGCTTCAGATCCCTGAAGAATCCTCCACACACCAGGGACTGGACCAGGGTGGAGGTCCCTCCTCCGTCATACGCAGGGACCTTGAGGAGATCCCTGGATCAGCTGAAGGAGACACTGGACATGGAGATGAAGAAGCTGCCTGACCTGAAACCAGCTGTAAAGAAGTGCATGGAGATGGAGAAGCTGCCTGCCCTGAGGTCGACTCTAAAGAAGTGTAAGTGTTTAGTTTGAGTCATCACAACAACACACTAACTCTTCAGATGGAAAGTTCATCCACACAGCAGGAGGTGACGTCCTACTGGGAATCAACGGTGGACATTCTGTATCTTATTAATATATTGATAACATACATGATGGTGGACATCATGTATTATTTTATATTGATATCAGGATGCTGCTAAACATACTTATATGTGTATTTTATATTCAGAAACATGATCTAAAATATATCTTCTAATATATAATAATATATCTATTCATAAAACTTATGTGTATTTTATATTCAGAACATCATCTAAAATATATCTACTAATATATAATAATATATATTAATCATACTTATATGTGTATTTTATATTCAGAACATAATCTTAAATATATCTACTAATATATAATAATATATATATTAATATATAATAATTGATCTATTCATCATACTTATATGTGTATTTTATATTCAGAACATAATCTTAAATATATCTACTAATATATAATAATATATCTATTAATATATAATAATTGATCTATTCATCAAACTTATATGTGTATTTTGTATTCAGAACATCAGCTAAAATAATACTGCTCTGTTTGTGGCTGTTCATAATTATTCAGATTTAATTCAGGTTCTTATATTATGATACATAACATATCCTACTAATAACATGACTATGATGATGATGATACATGTATTTCATGTATTTAGAAACATTCAGTTATAATGATAATGATATACTATGAGGGGTGATGCCGTTTATGAATATGGTTCATATTCTAAGTATTAATTCTGAATTCTTCATCTAGTTATTATTATAATGAAGACTTTTGTGTGTTCATGACGTCTCCGAGACCCAAATCTTGGGTCTCGTTTAACACTGAACGTCAGTTCAGTGTTAAAGGGGCTCTTAATGTGGTGAGCCTGGTCCCAGCACCAGGACTTCCTCTAGACCTCCTAGTGGGAGCACAGGGTCCCCAGATTGTCCTCCATCTGTCCACACACACACACACACACACACACACACACACACACACACACACACACACACACACACACACACACACACACACACACACACACACACACACACACACACACACACACACACACACACACACACACACTGAAGGTGAAATGAGCGGTACTAAAGTGACACATGGATGATGGATGATTGTGAACTAGTGAGGACATGGGGTCCCCCCAGGTGCATGCTGGGAAACAGAGCCAGGAGGAGGACAACAAGCAGTCAGCAGTGTTCCTCCAGTACTGCTGGAGAGAAAACACTGGAACACTTTACTAAATACACACCACTTCCACCATATTGAAACGGCTCATATCTTGATGACCTCATCAGGAGGATTTCTGTGTAGACTCATCATGTCTTTCCTTCTCTCCCATCAGATGAGTGTGAACTCACACTGGACCCAAACACAGCCCACAGAGAACTCTCTCTGTCTGAGGACAACAGGAAGGTGACGAGGGTTGGAGAGAGGAAGTCCTATCCTCATCACCTGGAGAGATTTGACTCCTGGCAACAGGTGTTGTGTAGAGAGGGTCTGACTGACCGCTGTTACTGGGAGGTGGAGATGGAAGGAAGTGTTGTTATAGGAGTGACATACAGAGGAATCACTAGGAGAGGATGGGGTAAAGACAGCTGTCTTGGCTGGAACAACAAGTCCTGGAGACTTGATTGTTATGATGGTCATTACTATGTCTGGTACAACAATAGTCAAACAGTCATAGGTCTCCCCCCCTCTAACAGAGTAGGAGTGTATGTGGACCGGCCTTCTGGCACTCTGTCCTTCTACAGAGTGTCCCCAGATGGAGGAGGGTCCTCAGACACACTGACACTCATCCACACCTTCCAGTCCACATTCACCCAGGAGGACCTCCTCCCTGGGTTTGGGTTAGTGGGAGATGGTTCCTCAGTGTCTCTGTGTCGCTTGTAGCAACACACATAGAAATAACACACACACACACACACACATAGAAATACACACACACATGCACATAGAAATACACAAACACACACACAGACGTATAGAAATACAAGCACACACACACACACATAGAAATACACACACACATAGAAATACACACACACATAGAAATACACACACGCATGCACACGCACACACATAGAAATACACATGCGCACGCACACACACATAGAAATACACATACGTACACACACATAGAAATACACACACACGCACACACACACCTAGAAATACAAGCACACACACACACACACACCCACACACATAGAAATACACACACGCACACGCACACACATAGAAATACACGATAGACACAGGTGTCTCTCATAACACTCTGTTATGTTCTTAACATAATTACGTAATTAACATAATTACACCACTCTGGTGCTATGAGCTGCAGCTGGGAAAATGGTCTATTGAGTGTCCGAAATCACTCCCTACTCCCTCCATAGTGATATAGTGATACATCACTCCCTACTCCCTCCATAGTGATATAGTGATACATCACTCCCTACATAGTGATATAGTGATACATCACTCCCTACTCCCTCCATAGTGATACATCACTCCCTACTCCCTCCATAGTGATACATCACTCCCTACTCCCTCCATAGTGATACATCACTCCCTACTCCCTCCATAGTGATATAGTGATACATCACTCCCTACTCCCTCCATAGTGATATAGTGATACATCACTCCCTACTCCCTATATAGTGATATAGTGATACATCACTCCCTACTCCCTCCATAGTGATATAGTGATACATCACTCCCTACTCCCTCCATAGTGATCTGGTATGTTTAATTATGACATAACAATCATGTCATTAACGTGATCAGTCGTTGGGTTTTGCTAAACAGTTTGTGGTGATTCTCTTAAATGTGGGACATTTATAAATGTACAAGCTGTGTATTTTTATGATTCCTATCAAATGTTGCTTCCTCCTCTTTGGACAATTGTGAGAATGTAATTTGAGGTTGCAAATGAATTCAACAATTGGCCATTGTGTGCGATGTTAACATTGCATTGTATACAGCGACACATTGAGTACAAGGCGTACTATTAATCAGTTCAACATGTATATTGGTGTGGTGTGTATCTACTGGATCGGCCTCAGAGCCCATCTTTGTGTGTGAGTTTTAAAGCTTGTGATTCTTCTGAATGAGACAGGTCCCTGAATAGTGCTCCAGTGTTATGCTGAAGTGGAAGGCCGCTGGAAGAGTCTTCACTCCTACTCAAATATGAGCCAAGTGGAGAGAAAACAAGAGAACTTGTGAGCATCCTGCTCTGCTGTGTGGACGAGTTAAATTCATACTTGCGGGGGGGAATATGGAGTATAAGTAATCCATTGAACTTGTTATTGCATATGGCAAATAAAAACATCTATAATCTTGAATCTTGAGTCTTGATTGTTATGATTAGAAGAGTCCAGAAAGTCCAGCAAAAGTATGACAATCCCAATATATCGGGTACAAAAGGAGAAGTGAAAGGATTGAATAATCATGAATAAACATAAGTGATAATACTGTGGAGGAGGAAGGAATGACATCCAGGAGGATAAGAGCTGTATCAGGAGGGACCAGGGGGACAGACAGGTAAGGGGTCGTATCAGGAGGGACCAGGGGGACAGACAGGTGAGGGGTCGTAGGAGGAGGGACCAGGGAGACAGACAGGTAAGGGGTCGTATCAGGAGGGACCAGGGGGACAGACAGGTAAGGGGTTGTATCAGGAGGGACCAGGGGGACAGACAGGTAAGGGGTCGTATCAGGAGGGACCAGGGGGACAGACAGGTAAGGGGTCGTATCAGGAGGGACCAGGGGGACAGACAGGTGAGGGGTCGTAGGAGGAGGGACCAGGGGGACAGACAGGTGAGGGGTCGTAGGAGGAGGGACCAGGGGGACAGACAGGTGAGGGGTCGTAGGAGGAGGGACCAGGGGGACAGACAGGTGAGGGGTCGTAGGAGGAGGGACCAGGGGGACAGACAGGTGAGGGGACGTAGGAGGAGGGACCAGGGGGACAGACAGGTGAGGGGTCTTTTTTCGGTCTGTGCAGAAATCTCCAATCACAGCCAGCCATAGTCCTAAATTACATTACATTACATTACATAACATTACATTAGTCCTTTAGCAGAAGGTTTTATCCAAAGCGTCTTACAATAGTGGGTTTCAACAAAGGAAGGTAAGAGAACAACTCGTCACCTGAAGTCAAGTCTCCAAGAACTGAGCCAGGTCAGGTAAAAGTACAATAAGTTCAGGTAAAAGTAGCATAAGTTCAGGCAAAAGTACCATAAGTTCAGGTAAAAGTACAATAAGTCCAAGTAAAAGTACTATAAGTTCAGGTAAAAGTACAATAAGTTCAGGTAAAAGTACAATAACTTCAGGTAAAAGTACAATAACTTCAGGTAAAAGTACCATAAGTTCAGGTAAAAGTACAATAACTTCAGGTAAAAGTACCATAAGTTCAGGTTAAAGTACAATAAGTTCCGGTACAAGTACCATAAATTGTGAGAGAGAGAGAGAGAGAGAGAGAGAGAGAGAGAGAGAGAGAGAGAGAGAGAGAGAGAGAGAGAGAGAAAAAAAGTTGAGTTTGGAGAACTCTGATGTGATGAGCTGTCGTTCATCCCTTCCGGTTTCTGAGGAAAGAGCCGTCCTTGTGTCTTCTCTTCCTTGTCCTAAAACGGTGAATCTGAATCATGCAACAAGGAAGGGGGGAGGGGAGGGGAGAGGGGCGAACCTTCCTTACCGCCGCACCCGATGGCCAGAGTCTGGGCCGCCGACTCCCGGGCGTTGGCGGCGCGGCAGGTGTAGCGGACCTCGCGCTCGGGCCCTCCCACCGCGGAGGAGGCCAAGAGGAAGGCGGAGAGAAGGCCGGCCTCCCGCCCCTAGGCCCCGGTCCGGAAGTCGGCGGGCGGGTCGGCGATCCACGTGAGGTTGACAGGCGCCACCGGGTCCGACGGCGAGGCACACCGGAGGGCCGTAAGCAGCTGCCGTTGGCCCGGCCGCTGAAGAGCAGGGTGAGCGAGGGCGGCGCCAGGCGCTCTGGAGGACGGAGGGAGGACGACCGCGGGTTTCCAGTTACACAATGCCCCCATTTGGGGCATTATGGGGCAAATGTGGGTCTTCTGTGTATATGACATTATTATTATTATTATTATTAATATTATTCTTATTATTATGAGAAGATTGCCGGTTCAAGTCCCCGAAAAAAGTACAGAGTGAGAACTGATACTTAGAAAAAAGGTGCCTGTTCTGCCTCCTGGCCACTGCCGAGGTGCCCTTGAGCAAGAAACCAGACCCCTACCCTGCTCCCCAGGCAGCTGTAGATACAATAGCTGATACCCACTGCTCCTAATACTAGGATGGGTTAAATGCAGAGAAACACATTTCAGTGTGTGTGTGTGTGTGTGTGTGTGTGTGTGTGTGTGTGTGTGTGTGTGTGTGTGTGTGTGTGTGTGTGTGTGTGTGTGTGTGTGTGTGTGTGTGTGTGTGTGTGTGTGTGTGTGACCAATAAAGATATTAGTTAGGTATTTATGTATTTACTCCAAAGTTATTTCTCTTTTATACTCAGCAGGAAGATGCTGGTCATTTAGGACATTCAAGTAGGGCTATGGGCCCAGGGTGGGGGGATCTAACCCAGTATCCTTGGGCTTGTCCAAGCCACTTGTTGTATGTATTGTATTTATACTGTAAATGTATTGTGATGTCCACACAATGCTCTTACTGGAGACACTGAGGTCCACCGTGTGGCTGTGTGCTCTGGGGTCCATTGGGAGCGCACTTCCATGACATGAAAACTGAAAAAGCAAACCCAACACACACACACACACACACACCAAGGTGGCGGATGATGAAGACGCACATCTGTTCAAATTAAACAATAGAATAAACCCAAAAAGGAGATATAGATATAGATATATCTATATCTATATATCCATATATATCTATATATATATATATAGATATATATATCTATATATATATATCCAAGTTCTTTGGCTGAAAGTCTCCTCCTCCTGGATCACCACTCAAATAAGGAATTGTATGACTTGAAAACAAGATGACATAAGATGACATAAATCACCCAGAAAACCTCGTACCAACTTGTAAATCAGAGCCATTTGCCATTTACTTCCCTTAAGGGGGGGGGGCGGGGGGAGGGCAGAACACACACACACGTGTAACCTGCCCCACTGAACTGAATGTAAACAGGTGTATCACTATAGTCTATTACCATGAACACCTGAATGATGCACAAGGGAGGAGCTTAAATGAGTTACCAGGCAGGATATATGTCTAGGGTGGCTGTTTAGCACAGGCTGTCCAAGAGGCCTGGGATAGCCTATGGAAATGGCTATTATTAAACGCTATATAATCTACCTCCCTTACATTTACCAGTATCAAAAGTGTGAGCCCCCACTTTGAGTTACACCTCAAAGAATGTATGTAAAATACTGCTTGATAAATACTGTATCCCTCAAATGTCAACTCATTTGATTGCATCCCCACTAACTAGTTTACTCATCAAGCTAGGCTCAATTGAATAGAAACCCATATTCAACACAAACACTTCATGTAAAAGTTTACATTTATTTAGCCAAACGGGGCTATCGCATCAGCATAGAAAATACACACTCAACTGCATAATAAAACACTGTGGCCAATAAAACCAAACCAAGAAGACCCGGGGTTTAAATGGCAGTGTGGGTACCCTATAGTTGGCCATGTGGATGGACTAAGGCCCGTTCCCTCTACCGCAGCTCATCCAGGGTCTGGAGAGTGAAGCTAACAAACTGCCTCCACCGCGCGCTCCTCATACCAAGACCGTCCACGCTGCTAACTCTCAGTCCTTTTTCCTCGCCGTCTTCTCTCAGTGTGTGGGTGTATCCCTCGTCGTCGACTCACATGCGATGGTCTCAGAAAAACGGCTGGTGTAGCCTAGCAACTGCCAACATTTAAGTTGGCAGTTGCTAGGCTACACCGGCCGTAGTACTTAGCCAGCTGATGATCCTCAAAAAATCATATATTTACTGAAATGTAACACTAAACTTTCGAAAATGAATACTTAAACTCAAATGAGTACACACAAGTCTACGCTGGTTACTTTTCTTTTCTCTTCTGTTTGTCCACCGCGTCCCGGCCCGCTTGGCTGTCTCAGAACACCTCTCTGTTTACGCTTGTCAGTGTCATTGTTGTTCTTTTTCAGAAAATCATAAAAAAACAATACAAAATAAATTAAAAGACCATTACTGTGATGTTCAGATAATACTGTTCATATATTACTGTGATGATGTTAAGATAATACTGTTACTATATTACTGTGATGATGTTAAGATAATACTGTTACTATATTACTGTGATGATGTTAAGATAATACTGTTACTATATTACTGTGATGATGTTAAGATAATACTGTTACTATATTACTGTGATGATGTTAAGATAATACTGTTACTATATTACTGTGATGATGTTAAGATAATACTGTTAATATATTACTGTGATGTTAAGATAATACTGTTAATATATTACTGTGATGATGTTAAGATAATACTGTTACTATATTACTGTGATGATGTTAAGATAATACTGTTAATATATTACTGTGATGTTAAGATAATACTGTTACTATATTACTGTGATGTTAAGATAATACTGTTAATATATTACTGTGATGATGTTAAGATAATACTGTTAATATATTACTGTGATGTTAAGATAATACTGTTACTATATTACTGTGATGATGTTAAGATAATACTGTTACTATATTACTGTGATGATGTTAAGATAATACTGTTAATATATTACTGTGATGATGTTAAGATAATACTGTTAATATATTACTGTGATGATGTTAAGATAATACTGTTACTATATTACTGTGATGATGTTAAGATAATACTGTTACTATATTACTGTGATGATGTTAAGATAATACTGTTAATATATTACTGTGATGATGTTAAGATAATACTGTTACTATATTACTGTGATGATGTTAAGATAATACTGTTACTATATTACTGTGATGATGTTAAGATAATACTGTTAATATATTACTGTGATGATGTTTAGTTTTTTAGTTGACTCAGTTTATTTGATCAGGGACAGTGCATATCAATCAACAGTTTATACATTTATAAATTAATACAAATTAGAACTGTAAATATGCCAACATTAGCAGGGTTGCTAGTTTTCAGTTGTAGTCCCTGGGCTAGATGTTTAAGCCAGAAAATAAACGAATAGAAGGATATTAAAGCCAATATAAAAACAGTCTAAAACATATTCTGTACATTCACTCTCTAGGAATCTATAAAAAATTAAAAACAGTGTACAGGGACAAATCAAAGCTATACATGTATAAACACTGTATAGGCAGGCACACATATACAAAATCATAAATCACATAACCACATAATCACAATAAGGACAGTCAGGCTAGTAGGCAAGCATACAGGGGCTGGGCAGCTGGACTGCGACGTGACTTGCTAATGGTCATGGTCACAGACCTGATTTTGTAACAGCCATGATTTGAGTGTGTGTGTGTGTGAAGGACCCGAGTGTGTTAGTACTGCGGATGTGTGATGGGATGGTGTTCCAGAACTCTGCAGCTCTGATCGAGAAGGCTGATTTGCTAAATGCGCTTTTTTCTCCCTGGGAGATTCCCCTCTAGCACTGTTCTGGTGAACCTGCTGCTTTCTGTTAAGAACTGTGAGAGAGGTGGTGGGGCTAGACCGTGTTGGATTTGATATATCAGGCTGGCATCTTTAAGTTTCAGCATGTTTTTCCATGTTAAATTTTACGGCCTGTGTGACTTTTTTTACCTGTTTTTTGAAGGTGAGGTTTGAGTCCAAGGTTATTCCGAGGTATTTAAAATCTTTGACTACTTCAAGCCTCTCCTTTGCTGCAAACATGTCTGGGTCAGGTGTTACAGATTATCTTTTTTCGAAGAACATGCAGACAGTTTTCTTTGCGTTGAGGTGGAGACAGTTTTCTGAGAGCCATTTTACTGTGCGTGCCATTATTGCATTCAGTTTGTGTGCTGCCTGGGTTTTGTTGTTTGCGTGCACGTAAACCACTGTGTCGTCTGCATACATCTGTATCTGGGCTGTTGTGCCAGCACAGACAGAGGGCAAGTCGTTTATGAACAGACTGAACAACAAAGGTCCCAGGATCGATCCTTGAGGTACCCCGACATCATATTTCAAGGGGGGTGATGTGATGTTGTTAATCCTGACACGTTGTGTCCTACCCTCGAGATATGATATCATCCCTTTTATTGCCGTGGGTGAAAAGTTGAACCTGGAAAGCTTGGTGGTAAGTAGGTCATGGCTGATGGTGTCAAAGGCCTTTCTCAGGTCAAGGAACACCGCTCCGACCACCCCACACTTGTCCATCTTTGTTTTGATTGACTCCAGAAAGAAGCAGTTTGCTGTTTCGGTTGAGTGCTTCTCTCGAAACCCGAACTGCATGGGGTGGAGTGAGAAAGGAGTGTTATTAAGGTGAGTGATGAGTTGTTCTGCTATGCACTTCTCTGTTATCTTTGATACTACTGGAAGAATACTAATAGGTCGGTAATTGCTAACCTCTGTAGCATCCTCTGCCTTGAAAATCGGAGTGATAATGGCTGATTTCCAGGCCTGTGGGAACATGGCGTCTCGAATGGAGGTGTTGACCATTTTGCTGATGGGGCTCACTAGAGACTCTCTGTGATGTTTGAGGAAGGAGGAATCTAACCCAAACACATCTTTAGCTTAGGAGCTTTTGACTGCTCCTAGAATTCGGAGCACTCTGAGACTTCCTTCATGGAGAAGACGGGTTGTGTTTCATCGACTGGTGTTGTATGTAGAACACCAGTGGGCGGCGGGGAGCTGGCTAGTGTTTTTACTGACTCAACAAAGTAGGTGTTAAAAGCGGGGTCTTGTGTTACACAACCGTTTATTTTAAGTTCTAATATTTTTTCTACCCTCACCTATGGCCATGAGCAATGGGTAATGACCGAAAGGACGAGATCGCGAATACAAGCGGCCGAAATGAGTTTCCTCAGGAGGGTGGCTGGTATCTCCCTGAGGGATAGGGTGAGAAGCTCAGTCTCTCGTGAGAGACTCGGAGTAGAGCCGCTGCTCCTTCGCGTAGAAAGGAGCCAGTTGAGGTGGTTCGGGCATCTAGTAAGGATGCTTCCTGGTCGCCTCCCGAGGGAGGTTTTCCAGGCACATCCAACTGGGAGGAGACCACGGGGCAGACCGAGGTACAGGTGGGGTGATTACATCTCCACACTGGCCTGGGAACGCCTCGGGATCCCCCAGTCAGAGCTAGTCGATGTTGCCAGGGAGAGGGAAGTTTGGAGTCCCCTGCTGGAGCTGCTACCTCCGCGACCCGATTTCGGATAAGCGGGAGAAGATGGATGGATGGATATTTTTCCTGTGTTTTTTTCTGTCTTTCCCTGTCATTATGTGTCTTCATGTTATTCCATATCATCTTATTTCCTTTAGCTTCATTCATAATGCCAATACAGAGAGCTGCCTTCGCCCGCCTCAGCTCTCGTGTCACTCTGTTCCTCAGCTCTCGTGTCACTCTGCTCCTCAGCTCTCGTGTCACTCTGCTCCTCAGCTCTCATGTCACTCTGCGCCTCAGCTCTCGTGTCACTCTGCTCCTCAGCTCTCGTGTCACTCTGCTCCTCAGCTCTCGTGTCACTCTGTTCCTCAGCTCTCGTGTCACTCTGCGCCTCAGCTCTCGTGTCACTCTGCTCCTCAGCTCTCGTGTCACTCTGCTCCTCAGCTCTCGTGTCACTCTGCTCCTCAGCTCTCGTGTCACTCTGCTCCTCAGCTCTCGTGTCACTCTGTTCCTCAGCTCTCGTGTCACTCTGCGCCTCAGCTCTCGTGTCACTCTGCTCCTCAGCTCTCGTGTCACTCTGTTCCTCAGCTCTCGTGTCACTCTGCTCCTCAGCTCTCGTGTCACTCTGCTCCTCAGCTCTCGTGTCACTCTGCTCCTCAGGTCTCGTGTCACTCTGCTCCTCAGCTCTCGTGTCACTCTGTTCCTCAGCTCTCGTGTCACTCTGCGCCTCAGCTCTCGTGTCACTCTGCTCCTCAGCTCTCGTGTCACTCTGTTCCTCAGCTCTCGTGTCACTCTGCTCCTCAGCTCTCGTGTCACTCTGCTCCTCAGCTCTCGTGTCACTCTGCTCCTCAGGTCTCGTGTCACTCTGCTCCTCAGGTCTCGTGTCACTCTGCTCCTCAGCTCTCGTGTCACTCTGCTCCTCAGCTCTCGTGTCACTCTGCTCCTCAGCTCTCGTGTCACTCTGCTCCTCAGCTCTCGTGTCACTCTGCTCCTCAGCTCTCGTGTCACTCTGCTCCTCAGGTCTCGTGTCACTCTGCTCCTCAGGTCTCGTGTCACTCTGCTCCTCAGCTCTCGTGTCACTCTGCTCCTCAGCTCTCGTGTCACTCTGCTCCTCAGCTCTCGTGTCACTCTGCTCCTCAGCTCTCGTGTCACTCTGCTCCTCAGCTCTCGTGTCACTCTGCTCCTCAGGTCTCGTGTCACTCTGCTCCTCAGCTCTCGTGTCACTCTGCTCCTCAGCTCTCGTGTCACTCTGCTCCTCAGCTCTCGTGTCACTCTGCTCCTCAGCTCTCGTGTCACTCTGCTCCTCAGCTCTCGTGTCACTCTGCTCCTCAGGTCTCGTGTCACTCTGCTCCTCAGCTCTCGTGTCACTCTGCTCCTCAGCTCTCGTGTCACTCTGCTCCTCAGGTCTCGTGTCACTCTGCTCCTCAGCTCTCGTGTCACTCTGCTCCTCAGGTCTCGTGTCACTCTGCTCCTCAGGTCTCGTGTCACTCTGCTCCTCAGGTCTCTTGTCACTCTGCTCCTCAGCTCTCGTGTCACTCTGCTCCTCAGGTCTCGTGTCACTCTGCTCCTCAGGTCTCTTGTCACTCTGCTCCTCAGGTCTCGTGTCACTCTGCTCCTCAGGTCTCGTGTCACTCTGCTCCTCAGCTCTCGTGTCACTCTGCTCCTCAGCTCTCGTGTCACTCTGCTCCTCAGGTCTCGTGTCACTCTGCTCCTCAGGTCTCGTGTCACTCTGCTCCTCAGCTCTCGTGTCACTCTGCTCCTCAGGTCTCGTGTCACTCTGCTCCTCAGGGCTGTTCATCTACCTTTGTCATGTTCTTTTTTTAAACTTGAGAGCTATTTTAAAAGGGCCTGATCTCTATCTTTCATGATTTTCTTATACACATTAACATAATACTGTTCATATATTACTGTGATGATGTTAACATAATACTGTTCATATATTACTGTGATGATGTTAACATAATACTGTTCATATATTACTGTGATGACGTTAAGATAATACTGTTCATATATTACTGTGAGGATGTTAAGATAATACTGTTAATATATTACTGTGATGATGTTAAGATAATACTGTTCATATATTACTGTGATGACGTTAAGATAATACTGTCTGTAATACTGAGCCTTTACCTATAAGCCTACTGCGAGGGGCAAGTGGGTTGAGTTGAGTTAGACGCGTGCTTGAAAAATTCAATGTCCAGAGTGCTCGTATAATTTGCCAATCCATTTATTGACCATTATCAACCAAAAATACATACGAAAACTCTTTTTACAAATGACACTGAACGCCGACCTATATACAGCACTTCAACACGACACGGTCAAAAACTGTTTGGCTAATCCCCTTGCACACCTGGGGCTCGTCAGCCACTGATCAGTATAAATGGGTAACCAACCCCTGTGGTGGTTGCCATGGTGACTGACAATGCCACACCTCTGCACGTGAGCTAAAACAAAATAAACAGAACGGCATTTTGGCTCCAACACTGTCAATATATTACTGTGATGATGTTAAGATAATACTGTCAATATATTACTGTGATGATATATTGCAGTAATGTACTGTAAATATTAGGGATGGGACGATCACGGTTTTTGCCACCGATCACCGATCACAATGAGAAATATCTGCCCCACCGATCACCGATTTTTTATTTTTGTTGCAGCTATAGCGGTCTACAGTGTATTGCTGCTATAGCGGTCTATTATAGCAGGGGTTCCCAAACGCCGGGCCGCGGACCGGTACCGGGCCGTGGAGGTGTTACTGGCGAAACAGCTGTGTGTTTATCATCATATTTGACTCAAATAATTTGAGTATAGGTGAACGGCGGGCGGTATAATCTATATATAGAGATGATATATATAGTATAATCTATATATATAGATTATATAGCGGTATAATCTATATATATAGATTAAATATATATCGGCGGCATAACGAGAGACATACACGCGCTACTAAAGAGACTACGCGCTAGTGACGTGTCGGTCGCGAACGAGCCGGGGTTTGTGTTACGGGCGCTCCGCGTACATGCGCGTTTATACTGAAATCGAGCCCTGCGTTTTGTTAGGGGTGTGTGTTGACACACACTTTGACAACCGGTCCGCGAAAATTGACAACTGGTCCGCGAGATTTTTTTTCATGTATCTGCCGGTCCGTGGCACAAAAAAGGGTGGGAACCCCTGTATTATAGAACAGTTTCATCCATCATGCATTCCTGGGGTTCTCGTTCTCCACGGTCAGTTTAACAAACTCGCCGTGCTGCGCTGGGTGATGGGTTTTCAGGTGTCTTATTAAATTTGTCTTGTTGGTAAAGAAATTAGCTCACGTGTTTCTCACGTGCAGGATCGGCTATGAAATCGGCAACATTAAAGAAAGATCGGCATTCTCCGATTGCGCATTTTTCTTCAAAATCGGCCGATAATGATCGGAAGCCGATCGATCGTCCCACCTCTAGTAAATATATGATCAACATCCTCTAAAATGTTGTGATGTCACCAAATACTGACTGTGTTCAGAGGTTGGGCCTCAGGAGCTGGATTCTGTTCTCCAGTGACCTCAGAGCTGGTGTCAGAACCTGGTAAGTAGCAGAATGTGAGGAGGGGAATTCATGACTGAGCTAGATGTATCTAGGTCAACAGAGCTCTATAGTCCAGTGAGCTAGATGTAGCTAGGTCAACAGAGCTGTATAGTCCAGTGAGCTAGATGTATCTAGGTCAACAGAGCTGTATAGTCCAGTGAGCTAGATGTATCTAGGTCAACAGAGCTGTATAGTCCAGTAAGCTAGATGTATCTAGGTCAACATAGCTGTATAGTTCATTCCAGAGACTCTCATCCAATACTGAAGTGTTCATCTGCAGTAAAAACACATTTTAATCACCAGCCAGACGTTGCTTGGCTGACTCTAAGGATCAAGATACATAATTAGTAGAGGTGGGACGATCGATCGGCTTCCGATCATTATCGGCCGATTTTGAAGAGAAATGCGCAATCGGAGAATGCCGATCTTGCTTTAATGTTGCCGATTTCCTAGCCGATCCTGCACGTGAGAAACACGCAAGCTCATCTCTTTACCAGCGAGTAAAACACATGGGGCCCCGCCTCTTTTCTAAACAGAGTGATACTCGCCCTGCCTCAACATGTCAGCGGTGTCTGCAGTGTGGAGTTTCCTCAAAGTGTGTGATACAGATGTAACATTTGCCATCTGTAATGTGTGCAAAGAGAAAATATCTCGTGGAGGAAGCAAGGTAAAAAATTCAACACGACAAATGTAATAAGACACCTGAAAACCCATCACCCAGCGCAGCATGGCGAGTTTGTTAAACTGTCAAGTCAAGTCAAGTCAAGTTTATTGTCACTTCACAGTTTACAGTTTAGTATAAAGCAGTGATGTGAAATTCTTGTGTGCAATACCCGACGACAGACAGCAGTTATAAAATAAGATAAAATAAAAATAGAATAAAAAATAGAATAAAAAATAGAATAAAGAATATAAAATAAAAATAATTTTTTTTATAAAATGCAAAAATCAGCACAGAAAAGAGCAATATATATATATAAATCAATGTAATAAAATATACATTGTTATATGTTATACGCCCTTGTTCAGCAGCCTGATGGCCTGACTGTGGAAGCTATCTCTAAGCCTATTTGTACGACACTTCATGGCTGGGGTGGGACACTTCATGGCACAGTTCATGGCTGGGGTGGGCAATGTCTTTTATAATTCTTTTGGCCTTGGCCACGCACCGCTGGTTGTAAATGTCCAGGAGGGAGGGGAGCTCACCTCCAACGATATACTGGGCCGTCCGCACCACCCTTTGAAGCGCTCTGCGCTCGAGTGCCGTGCAGTTCCCGTACCAGGCGGTGATACACCCTGTCAGAACACTCTCGATGGTGCCGTTGTAGAATGTTCTCAGGATGCGGGGGCCCATGCTGAATTTCTTCAGACGCCTGAGAAAATACAGGCGTTGTTGGGCCCTTTTCACCACGTGTGTGGTGTGCGTGGACCATGTGAGGTCCTCGGAGATGTGCACGCCGAGGAACTTGAAGCTGCTGACCCTCTCTACTGCAACGCCGTCGATGGAGATAGGGCTGTGCTCTCCCCTCTGCCTCCTGAAGTCCACGATCAGCTCCTTGGTCTTCTTGACGTTGAGGGCGAGGCTGTTCTCCTGGCACCACTGCTCCAGCGATCCGACCTCCTCCCTGTAGGCTGTCTCGTCGTCGCCGGCGATCAGGCCCATCACTGTCGTGTCGTCAGCAAACTTGACGATGACGTTGGAGCTGTGCATAGCCATGCAGTCGTGGGTGTAGAGGGAGTAGAGGAGAGGGCTCAGCACGCATCCCTGGGGGGCTCCCGTGTTGAGGGTCAGTGGCTCTGATGTGGTGCTGCCCATCCTCACCACCTGGCGGCGGTCCGACAGGAGGTTCAGTATCCAGCTGCACATGGATGGGGGTACGCCTAGACCTCTCAGCTTGGTGTCGAGCTTGGCAGGAACTATTGTGTTGAATGCTGAGCTGTAGTCCACAAACAGCATTCGCACATAACAGTTCTTCCCCTCCAGGTGGGAAAGGGCAGTGTGGAGGGCCATGGCAATTGCGTCGTCCGTGGATCTATTTTGACGATATGCAAATTGCCATGGGTCCAGCGTGGTAGGTAATACGGAGCAAATAAAGTCCTTGACCAACCTCTCGAAGCATTTGCTAACGATCGAGGTGAGGGCCACAGGTCTGTAGTCATTCAGGCATGTTACCTTGGTTTGTTTAGGGACAGGCACGATGGTGGATATCTTGAAGACCGCGGGGACAACAGCCTGGGACAGGGAGAGGTTGAAGATGTCTGCAAAGACTCCTGCCAACTGGTCTGCGCATGCTCTGAGGACGCGGCCCGGGATGTCGTCGGGGCCTTACGGATGTTCAGCCGCTTAAAGGTGCGGCGCACATCCGCCTCCGAGATGCGCAGCTGGCTGGTCTCCCCAGTCGGTGCTGGCTTCGGCGGGCCGCCGTTTACGTCGAACCGAGCAAAAAATGTATTTAGCTCTCCTGGGAGGGAGGTAGAGGAGTTCTCTACACAACTGGTTCTCCCTCTGAAGTTCGTTATCTTCTGCAGCCCCTGCCACATACCCCTCGCATCGTGTTTCTTGAATTTATCTTCCACTCTGTCCTTATACTCCCGCTTGGCAGTGACGATGGTCTTACGGAGGTCGTAACGGGCTCTCGTATATTCCTCCGTATTCCCGGAACCAAAGGCGGCGTTACGCGCATGTAGGGCAGCGCGAACATCGCCGTTAATCCACGGTTTCTGGTTGGGATATATCCGAACCGACTTGGTCGGAACAACGTCATCTATGCACTTCTTGATGAACCCGGTGACCGACGACGCGTACTCGTTGATGTTATTGTCCGAGGCAACGCGGAACATGTGCCAGTCAGCGTGATCAAAACAATCCTGCAGCGTAGAATCTGATTGGTCCGACCAGCATTGGACCTCCCTCACAGCGATCGGTTGCTGCTTCAGTCTCTGCCTATAGGCGGGGAGTAGCTGGATAGAGCGGTGATCTGATTTTGCGGAGAACTGACCGCGGAGAACGAGAAAAATAAAGGAGAGAAAACACCACAGCGGCTGCTGACACAACCCACTTTAGAGAGCACACATGCATATAGCCGTGATAGTGGGAAAGCCAAGGCGATCACAAAAAAAGGGATGGAATTCATAGCGCTGGATGATCAGCCATTTAGCGTGGTTGAAGATGTGGGATTCAGACGACTGTTGAGCATATTGAGCCACATATTGAGCCACGCTACACCCTCCCATCTCGCAGGCATCTTGTTGACGTTGCCCTCCCCGAGCTCCGCCAATGTTCCCAATGCTGTATATATGGTTATTCAATACCATTGGCGTTTTTAGCCCATCTCAAGTAAATTGCTAATTGTTTTTTTCTCTCAGCCGGTTAATAAATGTGGTAATAATTCACTATTCCCTGTGTGTGTGTGTTTACAGTCGGCTCATCTGCATTTTACTGCATGGCTGATTGTTTCACACTCGCATGTCCAAACATGTCCAATAACTCCAGAGTTTGTAAAGATCAAAAATATATAGCCTATATTGAAACACACAGAGATACTTATTTCCATAGCATGATGGATGAAACTGTTCTATAATACAGGGGTTCCCAACCTTTTTTGTGCCACGGACCGGCAGATACATGAAAAAAATCTCGCGGACGGCAGGGCTCGATTTCAGTATAAACGCGCATGTACGCGCAGCGCCCGTAACAAAAACCCCGGCTCGTTCGCGACCGACACGTCACTAGCGCGTAGTCTCTTTAGTAGCTTATGCCGCCGATATATATTTAATCTATATATATATATTATACCGCTATATGACCTATATATATAGATTATACTATATATATCATCTCGATATATAGATTATACCGCCCGCCGTTCACCTATACTCAAATTATTTGAGTCAAATATGATGATAAACACACAGCTGTTTCGCGGCCCGGCAGTAACACCTCCACGGCCCGGTACCGGTCCGCGGCCCGGCGTTTGGGAACCCCTGCTAATAGACTGCTATAGCAGCAATACACTGTAGGCCGCTATAGCTGTGATCAGTGATCGGTGGCAATAAACGTGATCGTCCCATCCCTAATAATTAGTGTTGTAACAGTGGTAAATATCTGAATGTTATTACACTTTGATATTCTTAACGCCACAACATCACTGTGGACACCACACTAGAGGAGGTTCTTCATTCGGAGATGGAGACCACTAGTGTATGACCACAACCAATCAGATTGTAGGAAGGGACGCAACGAGGGGGAAGGAAGTAGGAGCAGGTGGAGTTCAGGTGTTGGTCCTCCTGAAGAGTTGGATTCACTCACCGTTCCTCCTCTTGGACACAAAGACTCCAACACAGATTCCAACAGCAGCGAGGAGGAGAACCACAGACCCAATGATGATGGGGGTGCGGAAACCTTCAGGGAAATCAAGAGAAGAAAAGCAGGTCTGTAATCATATAGGGTGGACAGAGTCCATCACTCATCCATCCCTCCACCCTTGAACCACATGTCTATGGACATGTGATGCTACATACCAACACAACGGCAGTCTGACTACTCCAGTGGAATCTGTTCTGGAGCTCAGGGTCACTCAGGGACTTAGCTTAGCTTAGCTCTATTCATAGGACTAATTTACCCACAATCCAACGTGTTCCTCCGAAGTGAGCCCTTCCTGAGAGCGGTGTGTATGGCACGTTGCTTCAGATGTGTCCAGGTAGTGATGAGGTGGAGACGCCCTACCTCCATCTCCTCCCCAGTTGGTCCTGATGAGGGCTGGGTCCAGCGGGACCAGGATGTCCTCGATGCCTTTCAGCCGGACCACACACTCGTACGTCCGCCAGTCCCCCGGTGGGACGGACGTCAGGTTCAAGCCAACGCTGACCTGGAAGGTCCCGTCGTGGTTGGGGAGGACCTCCCCGTGTTCCACGTGCTCATGGAGCTCCTGGTGGTCTCTCCTCCAGAACACCACCACCCTGTTAGGGTAGAAGCCTGTAGCATGGCACACCACTGGGGAAGAGGGGCTCCTCTGGAGCAGAGACACCGACGGACGCTCTGGACAGACAGACAGACAGACAGACATATATAGATTCTCCTGCTTTTTGACCACAAATGATGTCCACATTGAGCCAGGGTAGTTTTTGTTTGCCTTGTGGAACACAGCATGGAATGAAATATTTCATCAATCAATTTGAATGACTTTTCTTAAATTGACTGACTCCATGGCGTTTCCGTGTGTGTGTGTGTGTGTGTGTGTGTGTGTGTGTGTGTGTGTGTGTGTGTGCACGCATGTGCATGTGTGTGTGTCTGTGTGAGAGTGTGTGCAAATGTTGCAGTTAAGTGCATGGTAATACATCATGTACAGTGGTTAAATACGATTTAAAAACGGTTACTAAAAACAGGTATACAATTACTTACTAATAGAGCAGGTATGAGATAAGTGCAGAATTATAGGTATAACTATATACACACAGGTAAGTATACACAAGTATAAACAGTTAGTGAGCAGAGGTATGCAGTTGTATCAATACGATAAAGCTATATACATGTATATACAGCAGGAAGTAAGCAGGGGTATGCAGTTATATCAACAGTTGAAGAATAATATATACACGGTCAGTACAGTAAAAACAGAGAGAGCGAGAGAGAGAGAGCGAGACAGGGGATAAAGAGAGGGAGAGCTAGAGACAGACAGAATGGAGAGAGAGCGAAAGCGAGAGACACACAGAGAGAGAGAGAGAGAGAGAGAGAGAGAGAGAGAGAGAGAGAGAGAGAGAGAGAGAGAGAGAGAGAGAGAGAGAGAGAGAGAGAGAGAGAGAGAGAGAGACAGAGACAGACAGACAGACAGACAGACAGACAGACTGGAGAGAGAGAGAGGGGGGGGGTCTGTCGACGCCCACCTGGTCATGTGACTCTACCTGTTCTCTGCAGAGTGCTCTTCCCATAGGCCAGGTACTTCTTCAGCCACTCAACACACACCTTGGTGAGGAAGTTCATATTGTATTCATTAAGAGCTCTATTCTGATCCCATCTCTGTTTGGTGGAGAAAGCCTGTGGTTTTGGAGCGATCCATGTCAGGGTCTCCAGGTCAAACGATAGGAAGTCCTCCCCATCATAACCAACCTGGTCATAACCACCAGTATCACCATCCTCATCATCCCACTCACAACCATACATCGTCTGAACAATGTGGGAACCTGAGAGAGAGAGAGAGAGCATGTGAACTCAATGGGACACTGAACTTCAGTTGACTGTTAACCAAGAGAACTATTTTCCTGTGAACTGTTTCTCCAGAAGCCAATGTAGCTCCTCCCACAATACATCACCTGGTTTGTCCTTCCTCTACTACATGTCATGTGACTTTATCTGGGAAGTCAATGGATTGGTTTAGTCATGTTGAATGAAAACTTTTAGACTCAATCTATACTCTATACTCAATCTATACACAATACTTTGAATACTTATACCCTGAGTACTGCTACACTGAGTACTTCTACAGAGTACTGCTACACTGAGTACTGCTACACTGAGTACTGCTACACTACTTACATGAATACTCTTGTTCTGAAGTCTGATTCAGATTCATGTTTTGTATTGTGTTCATGTGTACTTATGTACTTGTTCTATTATTATATGTGTATTTGTATACATGTGTATGTACATGTGTGTATTTATTTAACATTAGAATGATATCTTCATGTTGAGAGTTAAGACATTAGATATAAACTTACCTCCTGTCTGGTTAAAGCGCTTCTTCAGAGACTCAATGTTGACTTTGGAGATCTGCTGGTTTCTAAAACTGTTTCCAGTGCTCCTCTCCCAGTAGTGTGGGTTATCTCTGGTGACCTGCTCCATCCACACCTGTCTGGGTTCTGCTCTCTGGCTGTTGCTGTCATAGTGATCGAACTGAACTTCATCCACCATCCCAACCTCCACAAACTCCGGGAAGTTTGAGAGTCCAGATGACAGAGAAATACTTCAGAGAGTGGATCTCTGTAGAAAGACAGACAGACAGGTTAATACTGTACATCACTGTAGACAGACAGACAGGTTAATACTGTACATCACTGTAGAGACATATTGCCCCTCCCCTTCCACATAGCCCCACCCCCTGATATATGGCCCCACCCCCTGGCCATTTTGTTTGATCTCATTGACATGGAAACATCTTACTGTAGCTTTAAAACACTTTTAACAATTCATGCTGACATGGAGAGAATAAACTATTATTTATGAAATAACTACATTACAAAATGTATAATTCAAAGCATATCAATTTGAATGAATTACATTACTTCTATTTTCACATTCTTTGTAACATTCTGGAATGTTCTAATTTATTCAATCTCACAAATTAAAGTGAGATTAAATCTGTCTTCTGTTGAGAACGTGAACACAATAGACTTTAGACTTTGTTGTATTTAGTAGCCTATTATCAAAGGTGTGGTGTGTGTGTGTGTTTAAAGGATTCAACAATAACGGTTAAAAAGTTAATACGTTATCTCCGAGTGTCCATAACACCTCGGATTAAAGGTTAACTAAAAGTAGATGTAGTATAATTTCTACTCGGATGGAATGAGGGATCTTTCTCAGAGGTCCGGATACTAAATTCAATGTCTTTATTGAACAAAGCATCAAATGAAAGCATCTGCTGCAGCGAGATGGAGCCTGCCGTGCCAATTCACAGACTGGCTCCTTTGCCAAACATTATATAGAAAGTAGTATCACAAACATCTACTACTCCTATTGGTCAAAGTAACAAACATCGACTAATCCTATTGGTCTGAGAGGTACAACCAGTATCCACTACTCTGGTTGGTCACGGTGTCTTCATCGTCAGGTCACAAGTTTACAAGCACAAACCCCCGGGGAGGGTCGTATCCCAGGCCACACCTGTTGGTCGCATCTCCGGCAACTCCAGGGGGTTGCATTCCAACGCCCTTTGGTCGCCTCAACATGCATGGCCCTTACAATGCATACAGTATCACAGATAGTGTTTTAGTTTTATACTTAGTGTATAAAAATACACTACATAGACATTGTATTCACTCCAAACTGTAGATTGTACTTTTATTAACGTCGTCATCGAACGGCCAGTTTAGTTTCGGTTTGACAGTTCGAAGCCACCATAAATAATCTGATATGTGTTTAAGTATTGGAAGTAAATGATGAATGGTGTTGTGGATGAATTAACCCACTAAAACAGCGTCTATTGACGGACACTGAACCAACATGGGTTCAAGTGTGTTTTAAATCAATCCAAAGTGAGTTGTAAGCGGTGTTACCTGAGGACACACCGAGACAACAAAGCAACAGCAGTATCCCTCTTAGCGCCGTCATATCGATGCATCTAGAAGAAAGAGATGGAAGTCACTTAGGATACAAGCGTCTGCTAAATGACTGTAATGTAATGTAATGTAATGTAATGTAATGAGAGAATCAACAGAGACGAGACTCACACTACAGCATCTGACGACCAGGAAGCCTGTCGACAAGACGCTAAGGAAGGAAAAACAATAGGAATTCAAGAAGAATCTGACGTCATGAGACTAGAACGTGAAGCACGCACACAAGTGTCATGTTACTCTTTACTCATTGTTCTTGCGGACAACACACAACTTTAGCTCTCCTCCAACACCATCACCCCACCCACCCACTCCACCCTCACCACCATCACCCCACCCACCCACTCCACCATCACCCCACCCACCCACTCCACCATCACCACCATCACCCCACCCACCCACTCCACCATCACCACCATCACCCCACTCACCCACTCCACCCTCACCATCACCACCATCACCCCACCCACCCACACAACCCACTTCACCCTCAACCCACCCACCCACTCCACCCACTCCACCCTCACCACCATCACCCCACCCACTCACTCCACCCTCACCACCATCACCCCACCCACCCACCCACTCCACCATCACCACCATCACCCCACCCACCCACTCCACCCTCACCACCATCACCCCACCCACCCACTCCACCCTCACCACCATCACCCCACCCACCCACTCCACCCTCGGGAGTTGGGGAGAGGTCCGTTCCTCTGGATTATGTCTTAGACTCTCAAAGACAGACAGTATGACAGAAACACAGACATGTTTCACTTTTAAGGCTCTAGCTCCAAGCCATTGCTTATCAGCTGTCTAAGTCTAATATACAGATCCACTGTTGCAAACACATCATTTGTTAGCTGCAGATTATGCTCAGAAATATGGTCTACACATACATTAAACACATCTTCATCACATGGAAAGTCTTTGAACACACAAGCAGGCTTCAACCTTTTCCAGGCCGACGGGATGCAGATAGTCCCTGGCTCCGTACATTCGAGGCACAGCATGCATGATGGACGGGCCACCATGAGGACTTGGTGAGTTGTGTACTGGGCGTATCCTGTGGTTATTCCAAGCCCAATCAACTTCATTTAGGTCTTCCTGGGAGGCAAGTCAATTCATTTGATTAATGAATGTGATTCATTTCATTAATATTTGAATTTATTACATTTTTCAATTACTTTTTCTGTGAGATGTAGGTCATTCAGCATATTTTTATGAACATAGTATGAACACATATTGTCATCATTTTAAGGTATTTAATGAATACTTTCAATACATTTACAAACTCATAATGTCTCCTGTGACAATAATAAGTGAACACATTGTCAGTGTATGTCTATTATGCAATTACCAAGTCAAGCTCACCTGTATTGTGGAAAGAAAGCTGGACCAACGATTTGTCCAAGAAGGTGTCTGCGAAGTGTCCATCCCATCTCAATTAGTCAAAGAGGTCCATCCCAAACTGGACCCATTCAGTGCCTTCAGGACCTTTCCAGTGTCCGTTTGCTTAGAACAACCCAATGCAATTCAGCCAGTAAAACAAGGATTTTATCATTTGTAAAACCACATTTGAAATATTCCTCAATGTGTTCACGATCCATGATTGATTAGGTTCAATTTCCATGCATTAAATAGATCAATTCACACACTCTCGCTTCCTCAGATATGGGAGCACGTCTACAATTGTATTGTGGATTGTCACGGCTACGGTGGTTGGCAGCACGTGGCCTAGCCACGTGCGCTGCCGGCGCACACACGCTCCTGTCAACCAACAATCACGTTGGTTGGCAGGGGGCGTGGCCAAGCCACGTGCGCTGGCGACACACACACACACACACACACCTGGACACACACCTGGACACAATCTCCCCGTGTAATTGTTTATCACCTCACCTGGGGTATATATACGTTGCCTTTCCTTTACCCCAGCGTGAGGTCGTTACTCTACTATGCACGAAGTTCTCCCGTCTGATACCCATCGCCTGCCAACTACCTGCCGGTACTTCGCACCCGATACCCCCGGTACACAGACTCCTTCCCCTGTCCCGGACTACTCGCCGGTCAACTACCTGCGGATCGTCTCCCCAGTGCACCCTTGTGACTTTGTGTGTGTTTCCAGTAAATAAAGCCGTTCGTATCACTCCACTTGTCGGCGTCTGCGTTCGGGGTCCAACCAGTGGCGGCCGGTGACATCCGAAGTAGGAGGGGCGCAGGGGTAAACATTTCTTTTTTTAAATCATATCTGCTGTGCAATACCGGATTTGCCCAGACGGTGGCGCCATTTCACCATGTAAACGACCGAGAGGGCTAATTAAAAATAAAAAACTATACATAATATAAACCTCACCGTTACTCATTCTACTCTGTATTGTATATATGTATATTGACTGAACATTCCTTTACTTACTGCTTAATTTCTTTTTTTACTTACTTTATTTTTACTGTATGTAGCACAATCAATCAGTATTCTGTATTTTGTTGTGACAAATAATAAACAAACTTGAAACTTATGGTGAAAGAACATTTATTATATGGTGCCTAGTAGAAAATAAACATAAGAAAAAAATATGGTCTTATATTAGAAAGACTACCCAGTGTGCCATCAAAAATAATACCTAAATATGGTCTTACATTCGATTGTGCAAAAGTAATTAGAACAAAATAGAAGATAATAAAATAGACCTGATACAAGTCCTGAGATAAAATGCAATACAATGTTAAGCTTACAAATGAAAAGGTACTGGGTCCTATGTACACTACACTACTATACAATATACAGTTTAATCTATGTACCTATGCTATACTAACTATACAAGAACCACTTAGCAAACCAGGTTCTGGAAAACGACCGAATATATAGCCTTCCTCTGTCTGTTGCTGGTTGCTGAATGCTGATGTCAGGCGATGAGGTCCAAACTCTTTCACTCTGAGTTTTTCTTGCAGTGTTCGTCTTTCAAATGGTGTTGCTTTGAGGGATTTGACAGAATTATCCATGGTAGCTAGTGTAATGGCTGTGTCCTGTACAGAACAAAAAAAGAACAAACTTGCAACATGAGGTCTCACCCACACACACGGGTCTCAATCTCCTCTCCTCAGACAGCAAGACGCAGCAAGAACTGACTCATTAACAAATGCTTCTGAATTTAACTAATTAAATAGAATACAAATGCTTAATACATTCGACCACAGCCTATATTAGCAGACAAACACACGGAGGACCCTGTAGCTAGCATTGGGGAAGCACGTGTCCACGATAAACTTACAAAACCCCAATCCACACCGTTTACATACAAATGACACAAGCTGCATGTTTATACAGCAAGACCAACATTTCTTATCCCCTTTACTTTACGTTTACATCGTCCACAATAACAATAAATGTAAAACTATAATCGGGACAAAAACAAACAACAACGTACCTTTCCTCAGACAGCAAGACGCGAACTGAGAGCAGAGCAGTACAGGCTTTACAAATAACTAGGTTCAACTAGGCTATGAATTGCGCATGCGTGACTGGTTTTCTTTGCTCACGCATTCACGCATGCGCCACTCAATTTGCTCACGCATGCGCCACTCAATTTGAGTCGCGCATGCGTGACTGGTTTCCTTGTTCGGGCGCAATGAAATGCGCTCCCAGAGATCGTATTCAGGACCCTTGATAGGCTACATTGCCTATCAAATTTGGTACCTACCTCAAAACCTTGACCCTTGATAGGCTACATTGCCTATCAAATTTGGTACCTACCTCCAAACCTGGGCGCCGTGCGTCCAGGTTTGGAGGTAGGTACGTACGGAGGTAGGTACCAAATTTCTATGAGAGTGACGTCAATGACAAACGAGGGGGGAGAATAGCACGCACAACAATGATTTATATTTGCTATATTAACGTTATTGTGCATTTTAAACACAAACATACATAAAATGAGTAATTATTATTCATTTTAAACATGTTTAGTTTATTTTTAGGGGTCAAAAAAATAAAAAATAAAAAAACACAATTATTATAATATTTTTTTTTATTATTTTTATTTTTTCCTCTCTCAACCAGGTGGGGCGGCGCCCCTGCGCCCCTATGGACGAGCCGCCACTGGGTCCAACCCACTTTATCTCATAATTATGACTTAACTATCTCATAATTATGAGATAGTAAGTCATAATTATAAGATACTTAAGTCATAATTATGAGATAGTATCTCATAATAATGAGATACTATCTCAGAATTATGAGATAGTTTCTTTTCATTTCTTTCAATTCAAGTTCCTTTTTTTAATTTTTTTGCTTTTTTCAAGTGGCGGCTTTTAAAAAAAAAAATTCAAGTGGCGGAAACGGGCTTCCATAAACACCTTAGCGTATCGCGGGCCACCAGAAACATTTCCGAGGGCCGCCATTGGCCCGCGGGCCGCACTTTGAGAGTGTATGCTGTAGAGACTTATTGCCCCTCCCCCTTCCACATAGCCCCTCCCCCTGTCACATGGCCCCGTCCCCTGTCCTATGGCCCCACCCCCTGACCTGACAGGTAAAACAGGAAGCTTTTGTTTGATCTCATTGACATCCAAACATCTTACTGTAGCTTGCAACACTTTAGAACACTTTTAACCATTCATTCTGACATGGAGAGAATCAATTATTATTATTTATGAAATAACTTATTTTAACCTTTATAACATTCTGGAATGTTATAATTTATTCAGGAAATTAAAGTGAGATTCTGTTGAGAACACACACACACACACCACAAAGGTGTGGTGTGTGTGTGTGTGTGTGTGTGTGTGTGTGTGTGTGTGTGTGTGTGTGTGTGTGCGTCTGTTTAAGGATTCAACAAGAACGGTGAAAAAGTTAATAATAAGATATCTCAGCGTGTCCATAATACCTCGGATTAAAGGTTAACTAAAAGTAGACATTGTATTCACTCCAAACTGTAGATTGTACTTTTATTAACATCATCGAACGGCCAGTAGACTAGTTTCGTTTTGACAGTTCGAACCCACCATAAATAATCTGATATGTGTTTAAGTATTTGAAGTAAATGATGAATCATGTTCTGGATTAATTAACCTACTAAAACACTGTCTATTGACGGACACGAAACCAACATGGGTTCAAGTTGGTTTTAAATCAATCCAAAGTGAGTTAGCGCCGTCTTATCGATGGATCTAAAATAACAGGATTCAGAGGATCAACAGACGAGACTCATATATATAAGACAAAAATGACATATATATACATACACACACCTATTATTATGCACATATCTCATACATGCTCTATAAGTAATCGTATATCAATTGTTATACCTAGTAGACAGTCTTTTAGCCACTGTAAACTGTAAATGATATATTACCATGCACGTACTACTGCAACATTTGCACTCTGTTTAAAATGCCAAATTATGTTCGCTGTTCTGTACTTGTGCTCAGGGGTGGACTGGGACAAAAATTCGGCCCTGGCATTTAGTCCCTTGACCGGCCCACTTTCAGAAAGGGGGTGGAATGGGCCATTCTATATAGTGGGCCGGTGTGATACGCCAGTGTAGCCACCTGCGTTGAATTTCTTTACGGAATTTCTTTTTTCAGCAAACGGTGGCTCAAAAGTGTGTCGGCCCTTCTGCCATTTGCTAGAACTGCCAGATTGCCAGTCCGCCCCTGCTTGTGCTGTGCAATGACAATCAATTTGAATCTAATCTAATCTAAATGGACCTCAAGTCAAATGGCTAACGTTACAAGTGGTTTGGATAACTCCCCATTGAAGTGAATTGCTAGTGTCCGTTCTTTCTCTAGTTCGTACTGGTCAGCACTCGATTGTTTGTGAAAATGGTTCACATGAAAACTGGAAAAACACGATGCCAAAGATTTTATACTAATGTTTAGTGTGTGAGAATGTAGCGATACTAAATGTAGTGTCCCAGCACCAGGTGCCACTAAGGAACCCACAGCAGAAAATCACATGCTTACACGTAACGGAAGATATGCAATAGCCATAGTAAGGGCTATTAGGCTATAGAGATGACTTCTGGGTCACATGACATGAAGGCTGTTGACCACATGAAGAGTTGTAGGGCCTGAAGCTCTTAACACATTCTCTTTATATAGGGTTTCCCCATACGTCATTAACTACAAGAACAATTATTAAGTCAAATAGAAGTGGTAATAATAACAATGAAAGGGCTGTGTAACGCTCTGAAAGACATGTATGTTTAGTCATTTTTAATTTATTGTATTTTATAAAGTTAGAAAAGGATTGTTCAATAATATAACGTTAACGTGGAAGATTGTGCTAAAAGGCATACTCCAGGAAGATCTTTTTGAACATTTCATGGCCTTCAGCACAGCTCTGTGCATTTTAGACTCCCCACAACTGGCTGCAACGCACAGTTCGTATGCACAGAATCTTCTACATACTTTGTTGAACAAGGGGGGATTCTGTGCGACCAACGATTTTTGCTTTACAATGTACTCTCACTATTGCATCTTGCAGCTGATGTAAACCAATTTGGGTCCCTTGACCACTTAACCACTTGACCACTTCCCATTTGAGAATAAGCTGCAGCAAATTCAAATAATGGCGAGATCAGGGAAAAATCCACTCCTGCAAGTTGCCAACCGCCTGGAGGAAAATCCAAAATCCAAAATAAGACGCAGAGGACGGCGGTCAAGGGAAGGAACAAAATGTTCCTCCTAAGTAGTGAGGAATGCTGTGAGGTTGTGTCTGCAAATGAAAAGGAGAGGACTTTCCTGTGTAGAGTTGACACCAACCTGCAGCCATCCACCATGAAACCCTGTGACTCCTGTGTTTATGCCAATATCAGAACAACTGAAATGCCCTTTCTAGATGAGAGCACCCTTGAGAGGAGGGTGTTTATGGTGGAGGAAGCCCATGGATCAAGGGTTATAGTTTCCATCCTTCACACCTTGTGAACCAACTCTGACCTGCCTCACACCAACAACAAAATGGAATTATTATTATCATCATAAATCATTATTCAAAAATATAATAAATAACTAATCATTAAAAAGCAGTTTGTGGTACTGCACTTCATTGGCGGTATGGAATTTTGTTTTAAATTGATATTAGCTGTCACGAAGAGGGGAGTGGGTTGGACCCCGAACGCAGACAACGTCACAGTGGGGCGATACAAACGGCTTTATTCTCAAAGACACACAAGGGTAGACGGGAAGGACGATCCGCGGAGTACCGGCAGGTAGTAGACCGACGAGTAGTCCGGGACGGGGGAGGAGTCTGCGTACCGGGATGTCGGGTGCGAAGTACCGGCCGGGTAGTAGGCAGGCGACGGGTATCAGAACAGACGGGAGAACAACATGCAGTATAAAGTATACGTAACGACCTCACGCTGGGGTAAAGGAAAGACAACGTATATATACCCCAGGTGAGGTGATTAACAATTACACCGGGTGATAGTGTCCAGGTGTGTGTGTGTGTGCGCCGCCAGCGCACGTGGCTTGGCCACGCCCCCTGCCAACCACCGTAACCGTGACAGTACCCCCCCCTCAACGGACGCTTCCTGGCGTCCAACCTGGCTTGAAGGGGTGTTCCCGGTGGCAGTCAAGGGAAAAGAACGGATCCAGACAGTAACGGTGCGGGGGCCAACCCCGCTCCTCTGGACCGTCTGCCTCCCAGTCGATGATCCGGGGGGGTGGAGGAGATTTGGTGGGTGAGAGCCACCCCTTCTGCCCAGGTCGGTAGGAGTCCTTTCTGGAGGTCTCCTCTGGAACCTCCTCCGAGGGTCTCCTCTAGGAGTCTCCTCCGGGACCTCCTCTGGAGTCTCCTCTGGGGGCTGCTCAGGACCCCCTCTGTAGTCGACAGACGGGGGTCCGTGACGTCGTCGGGCGGATACGGCGCGGCGTCAGCAGACGGGGGCCGTGTGACGTCGTCGGGCGGATACGGCGTGGCATCAGCAGACGGGGGCCGCTTGACGTCGTCAGGCGGGTACGGCGCGGCGTCAGCAGACGGGGGCCGCGTGACGTAGTCAGGCAGGTACGGCACGGCGTCAGCAGACGGGGGCCGCGTGACGTCGTCGGGCGGATGCGGAGCGACGTCGTCAGGCGGGTGCGGAGCGACGTCGTCAGGCGGGTGCGGAGCGACGTCCTCAGGCGGGTGCGGAGCGACGTCCTCAGGCGGGTGCGGAGCGACGTCCTCAGGCGGGTGCGAAGCGACGTCCTCCGACGGGTGCGGAGCGTCGTCCTCAGCCGGGTGCGGAGCGGCGTCCTCAGCCGGGTGCGGAGCGGCGTCCTGAGACCGACCGGCCGGGTAGTAGGCAGACGACGGGTATCAGAACAGACGGGCAGTATAAAGTATACGTAACGACCTCACGCTGGGGTAAAGGAAAGACAACGTATATATATATACCCCAGGTGAGGTGATTAACAATTACACCGGGTGATAGTGTACAGGTGTGTGTGTGTGTGCGCCGCCCAGCGCACGTGGCTTGGCCACGCCCCCTGCCAACCACCGTAACCGTGACATTAGCTTTGATTCCTTCGGTAACTGTATTTGTAAACACTACAGGCAGCAGTGTTGAGGAGGGCCACCAGATAAGGGAAGGTAAGATTACATCAAGTTATTGCAGAATAATCAAACCCCCACCCTCACAGGGACCCTGCATACACACTTTACAGAGTTTGTTTCAAAATTAATTATTTTAACTTGACTGAATAATTGTTTGCAGACATTAATTTTAACACCACCATACTGTAATTACACCTTTACATTACAGAGGTTGTTAAGCTGTTGGATGCATTTGAGCGGAGGATGCTCCTCAGGATAGAATTAATGGAAGAAAATGTAAGCAGTGCGATGAGTAGGGTGGAGAACTTGCTGGAGGCCAGGAGACATACTGAGGAATCTCCCCCAGAAAGCATGCTGGAGGACCCCTGTCAAACAACAGGGGATTTGGAAAATTTGTGCCACCTGATTAAAACAGAATCTACTTTCAAGAAGAAAATAGTGAGTGCAGTGACATATCTTTCCTGGTATTTTGACATATGAAACACCGATCATTTGATTTAGATAGATTCAGTACCCTAGCCTACAATCAGGTGTGAGCCTGGGTCGATGGTGAGAGGAGGATGCTGAGGAGAATTGGGACCAATGCACTCTGGGGTCACTACAGCTAGAAGGGAAGGAAGGGAAAGAGGCCTTTTCAGATCCTTCCAATTAATGAAGTAATTATAAGTAAGTATTTGTCTTTTTTTTTACATAAGCACATCAGTGTCTGTGCTATTGAAACATTTTCAGGTTGTATAATGGCAATTACATATAATACCATAAAATAGTTTCATAGAAAGTAGTACATGCTGAATGCTATATTTCAGCCCTGAGCTGCAGTGTCTATCTTACAGGTGCATGCCATAAGGCTGACCCAAAGATTAAAAGGATGCGTGGAACAGTGTATAGCTGTCACATTGAGACATGCCCCTCACCGTGGAACAGTGTACAGCTGTCACATTGAGACATGCCCCTCACCGTGGAACAGTGTATAGCTGTCACATTGAAACATGCCCCTCACCGTGGAACAGTGTATAGCTGTCACATTGAAACATGCCCCTCACCGTGGAACAGTGCATAGCTGTCACATTGAAACATGCCCCTCACCGTGGAACAGTGTATAGCTGTCACATTGAGACATGCCCCTCACCGTGGAACAGTGTACAGCTGTCACATTGAAACATGCCCCTCACCGTGGAACAGTGTATAGCTGTTACATTGAAACATGCCCCTCACCTTGGAACAGTGTATAGCTGTCACATTGAAACATGCCCCTCACCGTGGAACAGTGTATAGCTGTCACATTGAGACATGCCCCTCACCGTGGAACAGTGTACAGCTGTCACATTGAAACATGCCCCACACCGTGGAACAGTGTATAGCTGTTACATTTCTAGTTAGTTGTCATATTTCGTCATTAACTGTTACATTTCTAGTTTGTTGTCATATTTCGTCATTAACTGTTACATTTCTAGTTAGTCGTTATATTTCGTCATTAACTGTTATATTTCTAGTTAGTTGTCATATTTCATCATTAACTGTTATATTTCTAGTTAGTTGTCATATTTCGTCATTAACTGTTACATTTCTAGTTTGTTGTCATATTTCGTCAATAACTGTTATATTTCTAGTTAGTTGTCATATTTCGTCATTAACTGTTATATTTCTAGTTAGTTCAGGGCCACCGTAGAAATTACATTTCAATGATCTCGTAGTTTAAGCAGACCTGTTTGATTGAAAACGTTGAACTATTGTTTTTCAAGGGCCTTTTCAGTTCCTGCACCCTCCCTCTATGGAACGCCCTCCCCATCCACATCCGTCAGGCAACCACCCTACTATCCTTCAAACAACCACCCTACCATCCTTCAAACAACCACCCTACCATCCTTCAAACAACCACCCTACCATCCTTCAAACAACCACCCTACCATCCTTCAAACAACCACCCTACCATCCTTCAAACAACCACCGTACCATCCTTCAAACAACCTCCCTACCATCCTTCAAACAACCACCCTACCATCCTTCAAACAACCACCCTACCATCCTTCAAACAGGCTCTCAAGACCCACCTCTTCAAACTGCCTTTTCCCTGCTAAAACATCCCCCCCTCTATTCCATGACTTGACATTTTTAATTATACTCCTGTTTATTTTTCATTTAATTGATTATATTTATTTTACCATGTCTGAAAAGCGCCTTGGGTGTCCAGAAAGCACTATATGTGTCAAAAGGGAGTGGTTAGGTAGGACCCCAAATGCAGACAGAGACCAGAGAGGGGAGAACAGGGGTTTTATTTGGCACAGAACACAAGCGCATGTAACCTCCAAGACATACGATGGATCTGGAACCGGGAGGTCGATGTGCGTCGTACCGACAGGTAGTAGGCGAGCGGAACTCCGGGACCGACGAGGGGCTGGAACAGCAGACGGGCGGGTTATCTCTCCGATAGTCCGTAGCAGGATGATCAGAACCAGGGATGAATGTCACCTGGGGACTGGTAGCGTACAGGTTAAACACAGTACGAACGAGCCACGTCTCAAACCGCCGCGGTATAAATAACCCCCAGGTGAGATCAATGGCAATCAGCTATGGTTGGCAGGTGCGTGTGTGTGCGCCCCCAATGCACGCGGCCTGGCCACACCCCCTGTCAACCACCGGAACCGTGACAGTACCCCCCCCTCAACGGGTGCCTCCTGGCGCCCCACTCGGCCTGTTGGGATGTTCCTGATGAAAATTGCGGATGAGGGACAGATCCAGGACATTCAGACATGAAAGGTGGGATGAACCTTCATGGCTGGTGGCAATTTCAACCTTACTGAAACCGGATTGATGACCTTGTCCACCGTGTATGGTCCCATGTAACAAGGTTGTCCAGGTCGATAGACGGATGCCTGAACCCTCCGACGGTCTTTCAAACGCCGGTTCCGGTCGGCCGTATGAAGGAGCGCCGAGCGGTCCTCCAAATCCGGCGGCAGCGCTGGAGGTGGGCCTGTACCGACGGCACCGCAATCTCCTCCTCCTGGATGGGAAACAGAGGTGGCTGATAGCCCAGTGATGCCTGGAACGGCGACATCCCCGTGGCATCGCTGATGAGGGAGTTGTGGGCGTACTCCACCCAAGGGAGGTGGGAACTCCATGAAGACGGATGGCGCGTGGCGACGCAGCAGAGAGACGCTTCCAGGTCCTAGTTGGCTCTTTCCGTTTGTCCATTGGACTGAGGATGGTATCCGGAGGAGAGCCTGACAGAACGCCTTCCACAACTGCGACGTGAACTGTGGCCCCCGGTCGGACACTATGTCCAGAGGAATCCCGTGCAGACAAAATACCTGCAGAACCAGGAGGTCCGCCGTCTCCCTGGCCGAGGGAAGCTTGGGCAACGGCAAAAAATGGACTGCTTTCGAGAACCGGTCGACGATGGTAAGGATGGTGGAGTTACCAGACGACGGCGGAAGACCGGTGACGAAATCAACCGCGATGTGCGACCAAGGCCGGCGAGGGATAGGCAGCGGCTGCAGCAACTCCGCAGGAGGTCGAGGTGAGGCCTTGCTGCGTGCACAGACGGTGCAGGCCGTGACAAACGCCTGGGTGTCCTGGGAGATGGAAGGCCACCAGAAACTCCCTCTGAGGAAGGACAGGGTCGAACGCAAAGCCGGGATGGCAGGTCAGGCGGGAGGAATGAGCCCACTGCAGCACCCGGGACCTAACTGGATCGGGTACAAACAGCCGGTTAGCGGGACCATTACCTGGATCTGGATAAGCACGCTGAGTCGACCGGACGAGACCCTCGATCTCCCATGTGACAGCCCCAATCACACACACCGGAGGCAGGATGGTCTCTGGCTTGACGAGATCCCTCTCGGCGTCCCACTGGCGAGAGAGAGAATCGTCAGAAGGGTTTGACAATCCGACATCCAGGCCGGTAGGTGAGCGTGAAGTTGAACCACCCCAGGAACAACGCCCACCGCGCCTGTCGAGAGTTGAGCCGTCTGGCGGTGCGGAGGTAGGCCAAGTTCTTGTGGTCTGTCCAGACCACGAACGGTTGTTCCGCCCCCTCAAGCCAATGCCTCCACTCCTCCAAGGCCAGAACCACTGCCAAGAGCTCCCGATTCCCCACGTCGTAATTCCTCTCCGCGGACGACAGCCATTTAAAAAAAACCGCACAAGGATGCGTCTTCCGATCCCCCGTGGAACGTTGAGATAGTACAGCCCCAATGCCGGAATCTGATGCATCCACCTCCACCACGAACTGGCACCGGAGCCGAGGTGAACAGACGTTTAAGCTGCGCAAAAGCCGCACCCGCCTCAGGAGGCCAGGAGAACGGAGAGAGCGTGGAGGTGAGCCGAGTAAGCGGAGCCGAGTAAGCTACTAAAATCCCGGATGAACCTACGGTAAAAATTGGCAAAACCAAGGAACCGCTGGAGTTGTCTCCGGGACGTAGGCGTCGGCCACTCCGCCACTGCCTTGATCTTAACTGGATCCGACCGAGGCTCGATTATGTATCCCAAGAAGGCCACCGACTTGACGCGGAACTCACACTTCTCCGCCTTGACGAACAGCTTGTTCTCCAATAGCCGCTGAAGTACCAACCGGACGTGCTGAACGTCCTTCTGACTCCCTGAAAAAATCTAAATATCATCCAGGTAGACAAATACGAAGAGATTCAGCATGTCTCGGAGGACGTCGTTCACCAGAGCTTGGAAAACTGCCGGGGAATTGGTGAGACCGAAGGGCATGACCCGGTACTCGAAATGACCCAATGCTGTGTTGAACGCCGTCTTCCACTCGTCCCCCTCCCGGATCCGGACGAGATGGTAGACGGAGCGGCTCGAAGGCTGGGTCGATGAGTGGCAAGGGGTACTTGTCTTTCAAGGTGATATCGTTTAGACCCCGGAAATCGATACACGGCCTCAACGAGTTATCCTTCTTAGTAATAAAGAAAAACCCAGAACCGACAGGCGACAACGAGGGTCTGATCAGGCCCGCTGCCAGTGAGTCGTGAATGTTGGTCTCCATGGCCTGTCTCTCGGGCCGGGACAGGTTGTAGAGTCTTCTAACCGGCAAAGACGCGCCGGGGAGGAGATTGATGGCGCAGTCATATGGTCAGTGAGGAGGTAAGGAGATGGCCCGTTGTTTAGAGAACACCTCCCCGAGGTCGTGGTAAACATGGGGGACCGATGAGAGATCGGGAGGGCTCGGGACCGGGCGGGTGGGTGGCGCTAGAACGGACCGGAGACAGTTCGAATGGCAGAACATGCTCCAACTTATCACGGAACCCGCCAACCAATCGATGTGTGGATTGTGGATAGCCAACCACGGTCTACCCAATACCACAGGGGTGTTGGGGGAGAAGATGACGTGTAACTGGATGGTCTCCCGGTGATTCCCTGACAGAACCAGAGTGAGCGGAACCGACCGTTGGGTGATCCGGGCCAACGGCTTGCCATCCAGCGAGTTCACCTCCAATGGTAGCTGTATCCGCTCGGTGGGAATACCGGCCCGTACGACCAGAGCGGCATCAATGAAACTGGCATCAGCTCCGGAGTCTACCAACACCTTCACCGGAAGCCTCTCCTTCTCCCAAAGGAGATGTGCGTGAAAATGGGAGCCTGCCAATGCAGCTGGAGATCGGGTCGCATTCTGGCACCTCAGGGACCCCGCCGTCACTGAGGGGCCTGATCTTTTGGGCGCGAAGGGAGTGTCCCATTCTTCCGCAGTAGAGACAAGCTCCCGTGTCCAACCTCCGCTTCCGTTCCTGCTGGGAAAGGACCACCCGATCCAGCTGCATCGGCTCCTCCGCGAAGGAAGCAGCGGACCGAGAATATCTCTTCTCCTCCACTGGGCGGGAGAAGCTTCTGGAAGGACCCGGGGCGTCCCCCCACTACATCGCTAGGTCTGACACCTGAATGGCCCTCTGGATGGCCTCATCAACAGTGCCCGTCTCGCCCCGCAACGCCACCTCCTTGCCCAACTCCCGGTTGAGTCCGTTCTGGAACGCGGACAGGAGCGATTCCTCGTTCCAACCGGACTCCACCGCCAACCGGCGAAACCGGGCGATGTACTCCCGGAGGCTGAGCATTCCCTGCTTAAGCCGCAGCAGGAGTTGTCCAGCCTGGGCACCCCGTATGGGGTGGTCGTACACTCTCATCAGCTCCATTTCTAGAGCCACGAAGGTCTCCACGAGAGGAGATCCCTGCGCACGGAGCGCATCATACATAGCGAGGCGGCCTCCCTCAAGCAGGCTCACTATGTACGCAATTCTCCCAGCTTCTCTCGTAAAGCGGGACGGCTGTGCGCCAAAAATATTCTTGCATTGGAACACGAAGCTCCGACAGGTGTCCGGATCTCCAGAGTACCTCGGCGGGGGCGGGATATGTGGCTCCGCGGGACCAGCAAAAGGCGGAGCTTGTGAAATTGCCGCTTCGAGTTGCGCAATGCGTGCGCCCTGGGACTCTGTGATGTCCACCAGCCGCGTAATTGCCGCCTGGGATTCCGCAATGGCCCGGGGTCCATTATGGCTCGTTCGTTCTGTCACAAGTGCGTGGTTAGGTTGGACCCAGAACGCAGACGGAGACCAGAGAGGGGAGAACAGGGGTTTTATTTGGCACAGAACACAATCGCATGTAACCTCCAAGACATACGATGGATCTGGAACCGGGAGGTCGTGGTGCGTCGTACCGACAGGTAGTGATCTCCGGGACCGACGAGGGGCTGGAATAGCAGACGGGCGGGCTATCTCTTCGATAGTCCGTAGCAGGGTGATCAGAACCATGGATGAATGTCACCTGGGGACTGGTAGCGTACAGGTTAACACAGCACGAACGAGCGACGTCTCTAACTGACGGCGCGGTATAAATAGCCCGTTATGTATGGTTGTGTTATAAGAGACAGATATAGTGACTACCGTATATACAGTATATCTACAAACTGAGGCTGTAGCACGGGTTATATCTACAAACGGAGGCTGTAGCACGGGTTATATCTCCAAACTGAGGCTGTAGCACGGGTTACATCTCCAAACTGAGGCTGTAGCACGGGTTATATCTACAAACTGAGGCTGTAGCACGGGTTATATCTCCAAACCGAGGCTGTATCACAGGTTATATCTCCAGATTCGGATTGAAAGGGTTGATGGAGGTTGTTTATTTCCAGATGGGACTGAAGCTGTGCAGCAACCATCCTCTCAAGGGTCTTGGAGATGAAGGGTAGGTTGGAGATGGGCCTGAAGTGGTTCAGATCGGCTGGGTCAGTACTGGGTTTCTTGAGGATGGGAGTGATTGCAGCCAGTTTGAGGGTGGGGGGTACAATTCCAGAGGTGAGGGAGGAGTTAATTATGTCAGTGACCATGGGTGATATGGTAGACAAGCCTTGACCAGGGTGGTGGGAAGAGGATCAAGCTGACAGGTGGTGGTTTTGGCTTTACGGATGAGCCGTAAAGCTATAATGATATATAACTATATATTATATATATAGTTATTAATTATATAGTTATTAATATATTATATATATAGTTATATTGTATATATAACGATAATGCATTTAATTTATATTGCACTTTTCATGTAAAATAAAAATCGGAGTGTTTCTCCTTTAAAATTAGAATGTATTTATTTGCTCAAGAGGGACATTTGCACATTCATGAACATTTTAAAACAAATTTAAATGTAAATGCACCCAATTGCAGCCACAAGACTGATTTCCATTGGTGAGTCGCCCTGCCAAAAGGTACAGGCTGTAGTTAAAATACAGTAATACAAACTTTACAATAGTAATTAAAATATTTAAAATATTATAATAAAACAATGCATTACAGCAATAGTTCTTAAACATTACGACAGTAGTTAAAATATAAAAAATATTATAGTAAAACAATGCATTACAGTAACAGTAATACAAACATTACAACAGTAGTTAAAGTAAGTCCCATGAGGGGTATCACCGTGTAGAGACCAGAAGGCCTCATTGGTCCTCTATTGCACTTTAAGGTTCCCCATATTGCACTTAGATGCGTCACACAATACATCCCATAATACATATGTCGCGTGTTTGGTGTGTGTACCTTTTGCGTTTCAGAGGAGGTGATGGAACCGACCAGGAGATGGCGACCTGGGGCTGACGACAGCAGCTGCGCTGAGTGTTAGCTCTGAGGGCGGGGCAGCGTACGCAACGCCAGGTGCCCCTGATCAGCTGATGAGCTCCAAGCCACGTGGCAATCAACACGTCCGGAGCTGGGACTAAAGGAGCTTGGAAATGGTTGTACGGGGCAGAACGAGCCAGAAACGAGTCACGACAACACGTCGAGCGGACCACGGATCGCCGACACCTCGCACGGGGAACAGGAATGAATGAACAGGGCACGTGTGTAGTTGGCTAAGAGCCCTTATTTTTCCCTTGGTTGCAGTGTCACCCCTACGGGTGTAGTGTGCCAGTTTGTAGTGTCACCCCTACGTGTGCAGTGTACCGCCTGACGAGGGGGGGGGAACCGGATAGCGGGGGGGAACTAGCAGGGTGGGGAGACCACCGGGAGCTGGGCCCCTTATAGCCTAGCCTGTAGTCCCAGAGGCAGCCCCACGCACAGTGTAGTTTTATAGGTTTAGTAGTACTGTATTTTATGAATTATATTGGGAACCCCCTATGTGTTTAATAAAGATTTTTATACTTTTATTCACCGCCTCCGTGCTTGCTTGTTGGAGTGATATTGGAGATGGGTATGGTAGCTAGCCCACTGGAGAGTGTATCCTATGTAGCTACCCGCTTGCACTGTGTGGTTGCATGGGTTAGGACATTCTCCGTGGTGCACTAGTGACACATACATCCCATAATACATACATCACATAATACATACATCACATAATACATACATCACATATACACAATCTTAAATCTTGAATTAATTCTTTTGAAGGGACTTTTAGTTCTTTCCCCCCTCGGGAAGTGCTACAAGACGCCCGGCCATAGAGAGAAAGTCAGGGGCCTCAGTGTCCATGTGGGGCCCAGAGCGGGGCTCTCCTTCCCCAGGGGCCCCACCTGAATGGTCAGCTGAAGAATCGAAACTACAGTCAGAGGGGGGGGGGGGGGGGGAACCTGCCTGCCGTCTTGGAGTCCCTGTGCGCGGAGGTCCTCCAGCCCGCCGGGAACGTCTGTCTCCAGGCTAGCCTCCTGCCTACGACTCCCCACCAACAGGTTCATGGATTGAATAACATTGGCCTCGACATTTTATTACTCTATTGTAGTAGTGCTGAAGTGTGTCTTCTGGGACAAAGTGTTCAACTTTGCACGACTCTAGCAAAGTTTGCCGCTCTTGGAAGAGGTGGGGGACTCCTCGCGTCAGACTCGAAAGTTGCACTTTTTGTCACGGATCGTGTAGGAACATTGTATATACAATTGAACACTATATGCTATACTATGTACTATACTTATACTGTACAACAATATACTATAACAATACTGTGCACAATCAAAATAACAATAAAAACAATAAAGTGATAGCAGCTTTAACTGGTACACAGGAAACCAGTCAGCCTGCCTCTCATTGCATTTTTATTTTTATTTTTTAACTTTAATTCTATTCAGTTTTATATTTTTATCTATTATTATCTTATTTTTATAACTGCTGCCTGTCGTTGGGTATTGCACATAAGATTTTCACCCACTGCTTTATACTTAAAACTGTGAAGTGACAATAAACTCGACTTGACTTGACTTGACGTGTGTGCGCCTGTATTTGTGTAGGTGTATCTGCGTGTGTGTGCGTGTGTGTAAGTATGTGTGTCTGTCTGTCTTTCTATCTGTCTGTCTCTGTCTATTTGTGTGTGTGTGTGTGTCTGCCAGTAAAGGGTGTAACCCAAAAACCGAACCAGGAAACAACACAAGAAGAATCCAACCCAACAAGACTGTGAACCATTTTAGAGAAACTTCTCAACAGTTGCAGTCAGTAATCAATAGTCTATATTGATTCAAGTGTATGCTTCTGAATAATAAATGATATCATGTTACAATATTGTACAATTCAGATTTTATTGAAAATGAATCAAAGTACGGTCAGAGACTGTGTGTGTCTGAGCTTCTGGTTATCAGAGCTCTCTGTCTATGGTTCTTTGAATAAGGTTATTATAGTTCATGACTGAGTGAGTCATGGAACAAGAGCCTAGAAGAGGTTAGTCTGAAAGGAACTGAACTGGGAGGGGAACTGGACCAACTGGTTCATCATGCTTTGATACTGAGAGATACTGTAGTCAACTCTGATCTGTGATGTATCATCAATATATATCACTAATATATCATCATATATCACTTTATTACAGCAGGAAGAAGACTAAGATACTGTAGTCAACTCTGATCTGTGATGTATCATCAATATATATCACTAATATATCATCATATATCACTTTATTACAGTACATTTTTATTTCAGTTATTTCAGTGTTAGTCATTTTTATGTTACAGGTACATTGTCAGTACTTGTACTCAGTGTAATAGGTACTTTGTCAGTACTTGAACTCAGTATAATAGGTCAATTGTCAGTACTTGTACTCAGTGTAATAGGTACTTTGTCAGTCATTTTACTCAGTATAATAGGTATATTGTCAGTACATGTACTCAGTAGGATAGGTACATTGTCAGTACTTGTCAGTACTCAGTGTAATAGGTACTGTGTCAGTACTTGTACTCAGTATAATAGGTACATTGTTAGTACTTGTACTCAGTATAATAGGTACATTGTCAGTACATGTACTCAGTTAAAAATGTACATTGTCAGTACTTGTCAGTACTCAGTGTAATAGGTACTTTGTCAGTACTTGTACTCAGTATAATAGGTACTTTGTCAGTACTTGTACTCATTATAATAGGTACATTGTCAGTACTTGTACTCAGTTATAAAGGTACTTTGTCAGTACTTGTACTCAGTATAATAGGTACTTTGTCAGTACATGTACTCAGTGTAATAGGTACTTTGTCAGTACTTGTACTCGGTATAATAGGTACATTGTCCTGCCAGGTCACCTGCTTAAGTAGCTGTGATAAGAGCGTGTTATCAACATAAAGGATATACACTTGCTAGAATATACAACATGCTAAGAGCTATTAATGTCAGGACTTAAGCAAGTTAGGGGTTCACAAAGGAGAAGGAGGGTTCATGGAGAGTCCAGGTGGACTCTGAACAGGTGGGTCTTGAGTCTCTTGCGGAAGCTGGCGAGGGACTCTGCCGTCCTGTCATGAGACGGGAGTTCATTCCACCACTGAGGAGCCAGAGCCGTGAAGAGCTGGGTCTTGGAAGAGCGATGCTTGGTTGTTTTCAGTGAAGGTCGAACAAGTCACCTGGCAGAAGTTGAGCGGAGCGCTATGGCTGGGATGTAGGGCTTGACCAACGTTTGGAGGTAGGTTGGGGCAGTTCCATTGACTGCCCTGAAGGTCAGTACCAGAGTCTTGAACTTGATGCGAGCATTTACCGGAAGCCAGTGGAGATTGCGGAAGAGAGGGGTCACGTGGGAGAATTTTGGTAGGTTGAATACCAGACGTGCTGCTGCGTTCTGGATGCGTTGGAGGGGCTTTGTAGCAGAGGCGGGGAGTTCCGCCAGGAGAGAGTTGCAGTAGTCGAGGCGGGTGATGACGAGCACTTGGATCAGGATCTGCGCCGCTTCACGTGTGAGGAAGGGCCGGATCCTGTGGATGTTGCATTACATTTACATTTACATTTACATTTAGGGCATTTGGCAGACGCTTTTATCCAAAGCGACTTACAAGGTGTACATTAGTTGAAGCAGACAATAGCATAACACTGGGGTACGCAAACATATAAATACAGCAGTTCACAAGTATTCATTAGCATTAGCATTACATTGCATTACATGAACAATTAATCCTAACTTGTTCTGATCCCTTGTCTTTCACACATAGTGTACGTATGCACTGTAATGGTGTTCAACAGGTTTCTGTGTTGGTTTGTTTTCTATGCACAGACACCTGTGCTATGGCCCGGTACGGGGCCCGCAAGGGACAGGACACTACGCATGTACAAGAGTCCGATCCACATTCCCGTCGAGCGATGGCCCCAAGAAGATTTATAGGTTCCACATTTAAATACTACAAATATGTTTGCTCCATTACTTGTTCAGACAATCCATAACTAAATGTATTACCGACAGAGGAGGATGACCAGCCTCCTCTGACACGCATGTATGTTTGTAAGTATTCTAAAGAATATGCTAAATACCTTGTCATTAAGGGGTAGCAGTATAGCTCAGGAGGTAGCGTGGTCGCCTCACACCCTGAAGGTTGCTGGTTCGATCCCCGCCCCCTCCTAGCAAAAACTGTGGAGGTGTCGCTGGCTGTCTCCTGACGCACTGGCTGTCTCCTGACGCACTGGCTGTCTCCTGACGCACTGGCTGTCTCCTGACGCACTGGCTGTCTCCTGACGCACTGGCTGTCTCCTGACGCACTGGCTGTCTCCTGACGCACTGGCTGTCTCCTTGCATGGCTGTCTCCTTGCATGGCTGTCTCCTTGCATGGCTGTCTCCTTGCATGGCTGTCTCCTTGCATGGCTGTCTCCTTGCATGGCTGTCTCCTTGCATGGCTGTCTCCTTGCATGGCTGTCTCCTTGCATGGCTGACTGTGCCGTCGGTTGTTGAATGTGCAGGTGAATGTGAGGCATGACTTGTACAGCGCTTTGAGTGGCTGTACTTGTTAGAAAAGCGTGATATAAATGCAATCAATTTAGTCCATTTAAAATAATATGCTAAATACCTGGTCATTAAGAACTCCAGAGAGATTGTCAGACATGATGTCCATGGCTACGAGAAAGTAATGATTATTTGAGGTGCTCTGTTGGTGACTGTAGACCTGGAGAGCAGGAAAAATAACTGCTGTTTCATCAAATGAGTTATTATATTGTTGATAACATTTAATCACTCTTGGTTCTGTAGCAAACGGAGCCCCCCAAAAAAGGGGAAGTAAGGCCACACACACCTGAATGTAAGTCATCATATTTGACTGTGACTACTAAGTAAATCAATTTCATACCAGTGACGTGCGGTCAGGCGAGGCAGTGCCTCCCCTGTCATCCATCCATCCATCTTCTCCCGCTTATCCGTAACCGGGTCTTGGAGGTAGCAGCTCCAGCAGGGGACTCCAAACTTCCCTCTCCCTGGCAACATGGACTAGCTCTGACTGGGGGATCCCAAGGCGTTCCCAGGCCAGTGTGGAGATGTAATCACCCCACCTGTACCTCGGTCTGCCCCGTGGTCTCTTCCCAGTTGGATGTGCCTGGAAAACCTCCCTGGTGAGGCGACCAGGAAGCATCCTTACTAGATGCCCGAACCACCTCAACTGGCTCCTTTCTACGCGAAGGAGCAGCGGCTCTACTCTGAGTCTCTCACAAGTGACTGGGCTTCTCACCCTATCCCTCAAGGAGATACCAGCCACCCTCCTGAGGAAACTCATTTCGGCCGCTTGTATTCATGATCTCGTCCTTTCGGTCATTACCCATTGCTCATGGCCATAGGTGAGGGTAGGAACGAAGACTGATCGGTAGATCGAGAACTTTGCCTTCTGGCTCAGCTCTCTTTTGGTTACAACGGTGTGCCAAAGTGCACCGAATACAGCTCCCGCTGCACCTATTCTCCTGTCAATCTCACGCTCCATCGAGAACAAGACCCCGAGATACTTGAACTCCTTCACTTGGGATAAGGACTCCCTCCCTACTTGGAGTAGACAATCCACCGGTTCCTGCTAAGAACCATGGCCTCAGATTTGGAGGTGCTGATCCTTATCCCAGCCGCTTCACATTCCACTGCAAACCGATCCAGTGAGTGCTGAAGGTCACATACTGATGACGCAAACAGGACCACATCATCTGCAAACAGCAGCGATTCAATCCGGAGCCCACCATACTAAAACCCCTCCATGACTTCGCCTTGAAATCCTGTCCATGAAAATCACAAACAGGATGGGTGACAAAGCGCAGCCCTGGTGGAGACCCACTGACAGGCCTGACTTACTACCGAGAATCCGGACACAGCTCTTGCTTTGGGAGTAGAGGGATTGGATGGCCCTCAACAGTGACCCCCGCACCCCATACTCCCGCAGCACCCCCACAGTATTTCCCGAGGGACCCGATCATATGCCTTCTCTAAATCCACAAAACCCTGTCATCATGAAATGTAAAAAAAAAAAATAATGATTCAAAACAAATAAATAAATATTTGTCCACTGATCTGTGATATAAATGTAATTGTTGTATGATTCCAATCATTCCAATCATTTTTATAGTCAATATCGCTGAGTTTGTGTATTTTCCTGTTCCAATCCGGAAGAAAGACACGAAGGGAGTAGGACGAGCTGAGCCTCTGGGATCGATCCCTCCCAAACTGGGCTGAGCATTGATCTCTCTGTATGTCACCAATGGCTGAACACACTTTGATTATATGTCCTCACGTTCCATAGTCTAGGTCATGTAGTTCACCTGTGTGTAGAACATATTAGTCTTGCTGATCTGACATAACGCCGCAGTGACAAGCAGGAAGGGAGGCAGCCGGTACCTCTGCCTCCCTGGGGGGCGTGTTAAAGACAGAGGGCATTGTGGGTAATATGCTAGCTAAGAAAGTCAAGTAGAGAAAGTCAAGTGCGCCGCATCAGTCCGTTTATATCTGACTGGAACAATGGAAGATTAAATAAACAAGATAAAACTTGACTTTCAATCAAAACCGGAAGTGATAAATAATGGAAGGCCGGTTTTCTATTATTTTTCATATCTTGTCCATTATTTGTATATCTTGTATATAAAATAAATAAATGTGTTATTAAAGTTATTTCATTTTTTTTGTCTTTTTTGTCTTTTTTGTTGCGGACTGTATATACTTTCAGTTGTATTTAAAGAGTATGAATTGTGATGGAAAATTAAGAACACACGGAGGGTGCAGAGCAAATGCGCTCTCTCTGAGAACGTTCTTCTTTGGCCAAATGTGTACCTTACCTACTGTGTGTGTGTGCGTGTGCGTGTGTGTGTGTGTAAAGAATGCTGATATGGGATATGAAACATAACCAGTAGTCAATGTGCAAGCAGCCAGTTGAATGGTGAATTGATGCTACTCTGTTACGCTACTCTGAATTCATATATGTGTCAATCTGACTAAGAAAGAGTCAGTGCCTCCCCAGCCAAGAGCCTCACCGCACGTCACTGCTTCATACATTATAAATATAGAATACAAATAATGTCAAAAATATAACATTTTATCAGTGTATTTCTTTTAGCTTTGGAGAGAAAGCAAACCAACATCATTATTACTCGTAGTCGTAATGATAATAATAATAAGTTATAAGTGACGTCCAGAGGACTTTCCCCAAACGTCCCTTTACCGTTCTTTGAACGTCCCGTAACGTCAAGGGAACCACAACATGACGGGTTTCCCTAAAGGCCCCGTCACACCATAACGTTCTGGTCAGCGTTCTATGAACGTTCTAATCGTTCAATTTTCGAGCGTTCTAGGGTGAGCGTGTACATCTGGCGTGTGACTAACGCATGAATTAGCGTGTGACTAACGCACGACTAGCGTGTACCAGCGACCACGTAAGACACCCCTGAAAACTATTAGCGTGTGCTGACGTGTCACTGGCGCGCGACTTACGATTGGTCAACGTTAGACGAGCGTGTTGAGCGTGTGACTAACGTGTGACTAACGACAGACTAGCGTGTTGCTGGCGTGTGGGTTGCATGTTCAAACGGGTACAAAACGCGGGGAAATCACAGTGGATTCAGTTGTTCTTCTGGATATTGAACAGTGCACATCATGCCGCCAAGAGGAAAAAAGTGTGTGAGGGGGGCTACTGCTAAACTCCATCTCCATGTCGTCTGTACTCCATCTCCAATCTGAAAATAGGCACACAATGTCGGATGTGTGTATGACTATGAGCGCTGGTCCTGACCCCCACACACACACTCCATCTCTCATCCAGACAGAGGCACACAATGTCGGATGTACCAGTGAGTCGTTCACTGCAAGATTGTGAACGATTAATAACAACCAAGTAACGCTAGGGTAGCGACTGACTAACAATAGCCGAACGTGCAACGTTCTGCGAATGTTAGTACAACGTTCCACGAACGTTCTCCAGCGTTTAACGTTAAACGTTGAAGAACGCTGGTCTCCATGAGAACTTTTGTGCATGTTAAAAACTTTATTTTCGGACCAGCGTTCTCCGCCGATCACCGCCGATTACCGACGATTACCAGCGTTCACCAGCGTTCACCAGCGTTCACCAGCGTTCACACAACGCTCTTCTGGCGCTATACCAGCGACCACGAACGATTACCAACGTTTCCTCAAACGCTGACCAGAACGTTATGGTGTGACGGGGCCTTAACGTTCCTGTTGTAGCTTTATCTTCTGTACATAAAAATCACGAAGGCAAGGCTGTGGTACGAGTGTCATCTTTACTCAGACTAACAGGAACAGGCTCGACCAATCAACAATCAACCTCGCGGTGACATCATCACACAGTCTACCTAACCTAGTAGAGCACCGAGTGCTCGATGGAATACACCACCCGTTCCCGTTACGTCCTCCCAACGTTCTCTGATCAATCAACGTTCTCTGTCAATAACGTCCTCGGGACGTTTAGACAACCATACACTTTGACGTTTAGCCAACGTTCAGAGAGGACCTTTAGGCGACGTCTTCGGGACGTTTTTTTGTTTGCTGGGTAGGTCCTTAATGACGTCATCTAATGTTTACCAGCAGACAGGCAGGTTAACGCTAGATGACGTCACTATAGAACGCCCTACTGAAGCCTGGTCATTGTATTTAAAGCCAGGGTTTATGTGAGTTGACAACATCGAGGACTTATTATCCATTTTTAGATCGGTTTTATTACACGTAGTGTTGTTCTTTGAGATTCAAGATTTTGATTTGCCATATGCAACAAGTACAATGGAATGCTTAATCCGCATTCCCTCCCTTTATAAACACTATACTATAAAATAAAAGTACAGTACAGCTGTATATATATATATATATATATATATGTACACGGGTTATATCAACAGTTCAGTTCAATTGATATACAGTCTCCCTACCTCTCCTCCCCCACCACCAGACCCCTTCCTGTGGCCAGGTCACCTGACACCTACAGCCTGTTTGTTGTCATATTTCATTGTTAACTGTTATATTTCTAGTTAGTTGTCATATTTCGTCATTAACTGTTATATTTCTAGTTAGTTGTCATATTTCGTCATTAACTGTTATATTTCTAGTTAGTTGTCATATTTTGTTGTTTTCTTATTGTGGTTGTGATTTGCACTTCAGGGCCACCGTAGAAATTACATTTCAATGATCCATAGGTCATCCATAGTTTAGTTTGATTGAAAACGTTGAACGATTGTTTTTCAAGGGCCTTTTCAGTTCCTGCACCCTCCCTCTGGAACGCCCTCCCCATCCACATCCGTCAGGCAACCACCCTACCATCCTTCAAACAATCACCCTACCATTCTTCAAACAACCACCCTACCATCCTTCAAACAACCACCCTACCATCCTTCAAACAACCACCCTACCATCCTTCATACAACCACCCTACCATCCTTCAAACCACCACCCTACCATCCTTCAAACAACCACCCTACCATCCTTCAAACAACCACCCTACTATCCTTCAAACAACCACCCTACCATCCTTCAAACAACCACCCTACCATCCTTCATACAACCACCCTACCATCCTTCAAACAACCACCCTACCATCCTTCAAATAGGCACGCAAGACCCACCTCTTCAAACTGCCTTTTCCCTGCTAAAACATCCCCCCCTCCATTCCATGACTTGACATTTTTAATTATACTCCTGTTTATTTTTAATTTAATTAGATTCTATTTATTTTACCATGTCTCAAAAAGCGCCTTGGGTGTCCAGAAAGCTCTATATGAAATTTAATTTTTTATTATTATTATTATTATGAAATTAATTCAATTAAATACTCTATCCTAAAAACCTGAAATTATGGAAAATATTTCTTAAATATTTTATTGACAGAATAACCCAAAGAAACTGTGAGAATTAGGAAAACTTTCAAACAATCCAATTCCAAAAAAATTATTAAATCAAATTACAACATAAACCAGCCCAGCAATGTAGTTCTCTAGCTAGCAGCACAACTCTATAACAATAATAACACAATTAAAAATATATAAATGTAATATTACATTCAATGAATCAATATTCAAACTCGACTCAATTTAGTCCAAATTCTTGAATTGATGTCTTGCAAGTGACGTCAAATCTAATGAAAATACGACCGGAGAAGCGGAAGTCGGCCATGTTGGTGGATTTACAATCTGCTATCAGCTACAGACTCACTATTAGTCAGCCCTTTAAAACTCTTTGTTTCGTTCTTTTGGAGCGCTCTATCATTCATAACATAGATATGCACAGTGTAGAATTGTGGCCACAATAGCACTCGTGAAAGTTGCCAATTCAAGTTTTTTTGAATTATAATCAAATACAATATAAAATAAATCAACTATAATCCAAAATCAAGGGGAGCAAACTCTGGCTCTCGGTGCTGAAAGAAGGCGATGGCTTAATAACATCCACACATGTTGGTCTACCGTGAGTGGAGCCATCATTTCATCTCAGCTCATCTATATGTTTCTGTTCTTACTAATTATGAAACTATTATAGTCGGCGAGTTCATCAAATCAATCCCAAATACAGTGATGACATTGATTTAAAACTTTTAGTAGTTTTTAGTATTGATGACTGATTTCAAGATAAAAGTAAATATGAATGTTATCGTAATAGATCACAGCATGTGAAGTTAAATGAAGGCTGTTAGTAATGATTGTAAATGAGCAGCAGTCTACTCTGTGCTGCTTTAAGCTGAACGGGAGAAGAGTCTTCATGGTTCAGTTGACCCTAAACAGGAAGGAAGAACAAGACAGGATGAACCCATTTAGCATGAGTCAAGATATCAATGTGATGATGTTAAGATAATACTGTTACTATATTACTGTGATGATGTTAAGATAATACTGTTACTATATTACTGTGATGATGTTAAGATAATACTGTTCATATATTACTGTGATGATGTTAAGATAATACTGTTACTATATTACTGTGATGATGTTAAGATAATACTGTTACTATATTACTGTGATGATGTTAAGATAATACTGTTACTATATTACTGTGATGATGTTAAGATAATACTGTTAATATATTACTGTGATGATATATTGCAGTTATGTACTGTAAATATATGATCGCCCTCCTCTAAAATGTTGTGATGTCACCAAATACTGACTCTGTGTTCAGAGGTTGGGCCTCAGGAGCTGGATTCTGTTCCCCAGGGACCTCAGAGCTGGTGTCAGAACCTGGTAAGTAGCAGAATGTGAGGAGGTGAATTCACTGAGCTAGATGTATCTAGGTCAACAGAGCTCTATAGTCCAGTGAGCTAGATGTATCTAGGTCAACAGAGCTGTATAGTCCAGTAAGCTAGATGTATCTAGGTCAACAGAGCTGTATAGTCCAGTGAACTAGATGTATCTAGGTCAACAGAGCTGTATAGTCCAGTCCAGATACTCTCATTCAATACTGAAGTGTTAATCTGCAGTAAAAACACATTGTGTCATGGCTCTAAGGCTCTGGCCCGCTATGGATCAAGATAAATGATCAGTGTTGTAACAGTGGTAAATATCTGAATGTTATTACACTTTGATATTCTTAACGCCACAACAACACTGTGGACACGACACTAGAGGAGGTTCTTCATTCGGAGATGGAGACCACTAGTGTATGACCACAACCAATCAGATTGTAGGAACGGACGCAACGAGGGGGAAGGAAGTAGGAGCAGGTGGAGTTCAGGTGTTGGTCCTCCTGAAGAGTTGGATTCACTCACCGTTCCTCCTCTTGCGCACAAAGACTCCAACACAGATTCCAACAGCAGCAGCGAGGAGGAGAACCACAGACCCAATGATGATGGGGGTGCTGATACCTTCAGGTAAATCAAGAGAAGAAAAGCAGGTCTGTAATCATATAGGGTGGACAGAGTCCATCACTCATCCATCCCTTCACCCTTAAACCACATGTCTATGGACACCTGATGCTACATACCAACACAACGGCAGTCTGACTACTCCAGTGGAATCTGTTCTGGAGTTCAGGGTCACTCAGGGACTTAGCTTAGCTTAGCTCTATTCATAGGACTCATTTACCCACAATCCAACGTGTTCCTCTGAAGTGAGCCCTTCCTGAGAGCTGTGTGTTTAGCACGTTGCTTCAGATGTGTCCAGGTAGTGATGAGGTGGAGACGTCCTACCTCCATCTCCTCTCCAGTTGGTCCTGATGAGGGCCGGGTCCAGCGGGACCAGGATGTCCTCGATGCCTTTCAGCTGGACCACACACTCGTACGTCCGCCAGTCCTCCGGTGGGACCGACGTCAGGTTCAGGCCAACGCTGACCTGGAAGGTCCCGTCGTGGTTGGGGAGGACCTCCCCGTGGTCCACGTGCTCATGGAGCTCCTGGTGGTCTCTCCTCCAGAACACCACCACCCTGTTAGGGTAGAAGCCTGTAGCATGGCACACCACTGGGGAAGAGGGGCTCCTCTGGAGCAGAGACACCGACGGACGCTCTGGACCGAGAGAGAGAGAGAGAGAGAGAGAGAGAGAGAGAGAGAGAGAGAGAGAGAGAGAGAGAGAGAGAGAGAGAGAGAGAGAGAGAGAGAGAGAGAGAGAGAGAGAGAGAGAGAGAGAGAGAGAGAGAGAGAAGAAGAGAGTGTGTGCAAATGTGCACCATGTAAAGTGGTTAAATAAGATTTAAAAACGGTTACTACTAAAAACAGGTATACAATTACTTACTAATAGAGCAGGTATGGGGGGATAAAGAGAGAGAGAGAGAGAGAGAGAGAGAGAGAGAGAGAGAGAGAGACAGAGGAAGACAGAATGGAGGAGAAGAGAGATATACAGGGGGAGATAGAGACAGAGACAGAGAGAGACAGAGAGAGAGAGAGGCAGGCGATAAAGAGAGAGAAAAAGACAGACAGAATGGAGAGAATTTTTATGAATTTTAACGACACTTTATTTATAAATCATTCTAGCATTACAACAAAAAGCATTACACAGTCAACTATACATAACACTCGTCCTCCTTTCAAGAAACTTACACAAACAATTGATAAACAATTTTTAAAAACACAGGACAGTCATGTGAGACATTAGGGTTCAATAGGGAAATAAAATCATTGACAGCCACTATGCCATGTAAAACCCTCCACTGCAGATCGGCAATTATTTTGAATAATGGGGGTTTGTACAGTGCTCGCCACTCTGGTTTCACCTCATCACTGAGACCAAGGTGCGCTCTCCAGGGAGTGTCACCTCTCCCATTGAGCTTCTCCTTGTGGAGAATCTTGACCAACAGTCTGTACAGACATTTCCCATTAACCACATTAAAAACCACACCAGAAACATCTCCCATTACTAAAAGAGGCCCTGTGCAGTTTTTAAAATCAGGCTGCAGCTTAACTGTAGGAAAAAGATCCTCATCACTAGGATGAAGAGACCCGTTTTTATACTCTGTCAACATGCCACGTTCTATCTCACTGAGCACCTGCCTCCATTTTCCCAGCATCATGCTGACCGTCCTGATGGATTTCACCTCCAAACGCGAAGCCAGGGCAGCAGCATCGTCCATGTTTGCCCCTGTCAAGTCCACAACATGGCCCAGTGTAGTGACCTTTGACCTGCAGAGCTGCCCGGAGAGTGTCGGTCCCGGCCCACCAGCTACGTCCAAACGTGCTCCCGGCACAACTGGCTCTTTCAAAAGCCAGAACAGTGACTTAGAGTAATCCAGCGGTCCTTTCTCGAACAAACTCCATGTTTTAAAAAGTACACGGTAAAAAATAGGTAGAACATTTAACCGAGCACCGCTAAAATCCATTAAAAACAGAGAATTTGACAGTCTCAGACCTCCAAGCTGTTGCAGTATGGCACAAGCCACCGGCCTTCCCACCAAGTCTTTCGGTCCATAAAAAAGTCTCTGGATGAACTGGAGTCGAAAGGTTGCACCCCTACTGCACAGATGCACAAGACCCTGCCCACCCTCCTCCTTGGGCAGGTACAAAACACTCTGGGGCACCCAGTGCAGCTTGTCCCAGAAAAAAATCTAAAAAACAAGCTTGAAGTTTAGGGAGAAGGTCAATTGGGGGGTCTACACACATCATACGATGCCACAGTGTAGAAGACACTAGGTTGTTGACTACCAGAACACGACCCCTATACGACATGTTCGGTACAATCCACTTCCATTTCTTTAAACGGCCTTGAGCTTTTTCTAGTACGTTTTCCCAGTTTTTACTTTTAAAAGTCTCATCCCCTAAAAACACTCCCAGATATTTAAAACCTCCCTTCTTCCAATGCAGGCCCCTGGTAAAATGAGTCTGCTACTCAACTTACCTACCGTGAGTGCTTCGCTCTTCCCCCAATTGACCTTAGCCGATGAAATCAAAGCAAAACGTCCCACACTTTCAACTAACACATCCTCCTGTTTATTTATGAAGATAACCAAGTCATCTGCATATGCTGATAGCTTAAAAGGTGTGATGCATCCAGGGACACTTACACCAGAGATGCCTGCCCGGAGTCTGTGTAGCAGGGGTTCAAATGCCAGGGAATACAGCATTCCCGACAAAGAACACCCCTGCCTAATACCCCTCTGGATTTTAAAAGGAGCACTCAAACCACCATTAATCTTTAGCACACTCTCAATGTTACTGTACAAGGCCTTGATCTTGGCTATGAGACCTGGGCTGAAACCAAAGGCCTCTAGAGTTTTCCACAAGTACTGGTGTTCAACCCTGTCAAAAGTCTTTTCCTGATCTATGGAAATAAGACCAGTTTCCAAACCCAATGCACTAGAGATGTCCAAAAAATCCCGAATCAGAAAAACATTGTCACTGACCAACCTGTCAGGCACACAATAGGTCTGGTCACGATGGATCACCTGCCCCATTACCTCTCTCAGCCTGGTAGCTAACACCTTGGAGAGGAGCTTGTACTCGGTACACAAAAGTGAGACCGGCCTCCAGTTCTTGATCTCCATTAAGTCTCCCTTCTTTGGCAACAGCGTGAGTACTGCCCTCCTGCAGCTCAGTGGCAGCTGTCCTCCAGTAAGACTGTCTCTGAGCACCATCAGGAGGTCCTCCCCCATCACTGACCACATGGTCTTATAAAACTCTACAGGTAGTCCATGTATACCTGGAGCTTTCCCATTTTCCATGCTCTGCAGGGCAGTATGGAGCTCATCAAGAGACACATCCGCCTCCAGCTCTGCACTGGACTCTTGTTCTACCTTTGGTAGGCCTTCATAGAACCCATGAGATACCTCCTCTCCAAGTTCAGACTGGAAGAGGTTACTAAAAAATCCTACAGCATGCCTCCTGATGTCAGTGGACTCAGACAGTATCTGACCTGTGTCTGAGTGCATGCTGTGGATGAGCCTCTTCTGCCCATTCTTGCGCTCCAGACCGAAAAAGAAACGGGAAGATGCATCCATCTCCGAGATGTTTCTGAAACGTGACCTCACCAGAGCGCCCTGTGCTGAAATACCTAACAGGTCAGCCAGAGCAGACTTTTTAGCTTTGAGAGCCCCAATATGGCCTCGATCTCCTGTGGATTCTGCTAGCTCTTGAAGCTCCTCCACATCAATCTCTAGAGCCTTCATAGATCTGGCGATATCTCTAGTAACATTTTGAGTGTACTGTTGGCAAAACTGCTTAATCTTGCACTTCCCCACATCCCACCACTGCTGTAATGAGGTAAAACTGGCCTTTGTCTGCTTGTGAACCTTCCATAAGAAAGTAAAAGCGGCCCTAACATTTTGATCAGTTAAAAGAGACGTATTAAAATGCCAGTAAGCACTTTGTGGCTTTACACACTTGATAAAAACAGAGCAGTACACAAGAGAATGGTCAGTAAAACCAACAGGGGTTATATAACAATTGTTAAAAACACTAAAATGGTGTTTGAAACAATAAAACCGATCAAGTCTGGCCATTGATAATAAATGATCCCTAGTGTGAACCCATGTGTATTGCTTCTGTTTTTGATGCAATGGTCTCCACACATCACACAGCTCATAGGTCTCAATCGCCCTAGAGAGACGACTACGAGATGCAGAGTGAGGCTCCTGGTGGTTCCTATCTAACACGGGGCTAACAGTACAGTTAAAATCCCCTCCCAGAAATAAGAACTCTTCATTATCACAACCCTTAATAACATCAGCCACAGAATCTAAAAAACACACTCTTTCCAAACCAACATTTGGGGCATATACAACAATAAATACCATTTTCACCTTCTCATATAATACTCTTACTTTTAAAAGACGTCCCTTCACAACCTCCTCAATCTCACATGACTGTGGCAAAAAATGTCTGGAAAATAAAATCCCCACTCCACCACTATTACTGGTGTTGTGGCTTAAAACTATTTCTCCCTTCCATTCTCTTTTCCAGGCCACTGTGTTATCCTCAGTGCTGTGTGTCTCTTGGATAAGCATCACATTTAGTTACACATTAGTTGATAAAGAGATGCCCTCTTTGCATCATCTCTTGCACCATTTAGGTTTAGGGTACCTACTTTTGTTCATGTCATTGTGTTTCATTAGCCACTTAGCGGACTCAACAAATAACTTTACGTCAGGGAAAAAACTTTCCACCTTAACTGCCCTTGAGCCTTTAGTATCCTGTAGAATATTCTAGTTAAAGAATAACCATCCCTCCTGTCAGCCTGAGACTGAGTGGGAGGCAGAGACTCCACATCATCACTGAAGTCAGAGTCTTCACTGTCATTGTCAACCACCTGCTCTGATTGGCACTCTTTTTTTGCTCTAGAGTCAGATTGACTGACCTCGGTCTTCCTTTTTTGGGCAATTTTGGTACCATCAGCATCAAGTTCCATTTCCTCCTCATTTATGATAAACTCTGCTTCTCCAGTAGCTAGTCCAGCCCGTTTGCCTAGTCTGGTTCTTTCTTCACCTCTGACCCCTGCCTTCTGACCTCCCACTTCTTCACCCTCCTCGACCACAGTGACCTTCTCAACAGCCTTCGCTTTCCCCTTTGTAGCCATTTTTCCCCCATTAACATTCACATTTATTCCTGCCTCCACTACCAAACCTCTCCTTTCCTCCTGCACCTACTCACCCTGTTCTGCCCCCTCTACCAGGTCTCTCCCCTCCCCCTGCTCACCCTGTTCTGCCCCCTCTACAAGGTCTCTCCCCTCCCCCTGCTCACCCTGTTCTGCCCCCTCTACCAGGTCTCTCCCCTCCCCCTGCTAACCCTGTTCTGCCCCCTCTACCAGGTCTCTCCCCTCCCCCTGCTCACCCTGTTCTGCCCCCTCTACCAGGTCTCTCCCCTTCACCTGCTCACCCTGTTCTGCCCCCTCTACCAGGTCTCTCCCCTCCCCCTGCTCACCCTGTTCTGCCCCCTCTACCAGGTCTCTCCCCTCCCCCTGCTCACCCTGTTCTGCCCCCTCTACCAGGTCTCTCCCCTCCACCTGCTCACCCTGTTCTGCCCCCTCTACCAGGTCTCTCCCCTCCCCCTGCTCACCCTGTACTGCCACCTCTACCAGGTCTCTCCCCTCCTCCTGCTCACCCTGTTCTGTCCCCTCTACCAGGTCTGTCCTCTCCCCCTGCTCACCCTGTTCTGCCCCCTCTACCAGGTCTCTCCCCTCCCCCTGCTCACCCTGTACTGCCACCTCTACCAGGTCTCTCCCCTCCCCCTGCTCACCCTGTTCTGTCCCCTCTACCAGGCCTCTCCCCTCCCCCTGCTCACCCTGTTCTTCCCCCTCTACCAGGCCTCTCCTCTCCCCCTGCACCTTCTGACCTTGTCCTGTCTTCTCCACCAGACCTTCTCCTGTCCCTTTCCTCCCAGAGGTTCTCTCTCGACCCTTGTTGGTGCTTGTGCCACTTGGACCTGCCCTGGGTGATGGCGGTGTTTGGTCAGTGGGCCCAGGCCTCTTATTAGGACAGGACCTAATCATGTGACCTTCCATCCCACACCCAAAACATTTCATTGTGTCCGAAGTTATATAAATAATATAATCAAAGTCCTCCACTCTAAAATTCATGGATAAATTCAGATCACTTTTTTCATCTTTCAAAATGATGAAAACCTCTTCTGAAAGATACCACATGCTTTAACAGAGGGGATTTACATCCCAGAGAAATCATTTTCACCGGGGAAACTACCTGACCGTGTCTAGCCAGCTCTCTTTCCAGAACCTAATTTCTGATAAAAGGAGGAACGTTGTATATGGTTTTCCTTTGTGCTGGACTTACTAGTGGAAACACGGGGGTAAAGGAGTCCTGAATTACCACTCCCTGCTCCACAATCAAATTCACTTTATCCACACAATCCAAAACAATTACGACTGCATTGTTCATCTGCGATGCAGATTTCACACGGTCATGACCCACCACAGCTCCGACGGCTAAACTACACTCTTCCACGGTGCCCTTTAGTCCGGGGGAGAGCTTTACAGCGCGTCTGCGCGTCAGACGCTCCAAACCCAGAGCTGCGGGCGGCGTGCCAACCAGCAGAACTGGTGGCCGCTACTCGCTCCAAAACACACCAAACACTCAACTAACAACACTGACAAACGACAAACAAATAGAGAAGAAATAACTTTCAGAAAGTTTTAACTCACGCAAACCGCTCACTCAATCCACCTCGCTCCCAAACACTCGCTCCCAAACACACGCATGTGCACAGAGAGAGAGAGAGAGAGAGAGAGAGAGAGAGAGAGAGAGAGAGAGAGAGAGAGAGAGAGAGAGAGAGAGAGAAAAAGACAGACAGAATGGAGAGAGAGAGAGAGAGAGAGAGAGAGGGTATAAAGAGAGAGAGAGAGAGAGAGAGAGAGAGAGAGAGAGAGAGAGAGAGAGAGAGAGAGAGAGAGAGAGAGAGAGAGAGAGAGAGAGAGAGAGAGGTGGTTAAATAAGATTAAAAAAAGGATACTACTAAAAACAGGTATACAATTACTTACTAATAGAGCAGATATGGGGAGATAAAGAGAGGGAGAGGGAGAGAGAGAGAGCGCGAGAGCGAGAGCGAGAGCAAGAGAGAGAGAGAGAGAAAAGATCGAGAGAGAGAGAGAGAGAGGCAGGGGATAAAGAGAGAGAAAAAGACAGACAGAATGGAGAGAGAGAGAGAGAGAGAGAGAGAGAGAGAGAGAGAGAGAGAGAGAGAGAGAGAGAGAGAGAGAGAGAGAGAGAGGGGGGGGTCTGTCGACGCCCACCTGGTCATGTGACTCTACCTGTTCTCTGCAGAGTGCTCTTCCCATAGGCCAGGTACTTCTTCAGCCACTCAACACACTCCTTGGTGATGTAGTTCTTCAAGTGTTCATTACCAGCTCTATTCTGATCCCATCTCTGTTTGATGGAGACAGCCTGTGGTTTTGGAGTGATCCATGTCTTGGTCTCCAGGTCAAACGATATGAAGTCCTCCCCATCATAACCATACTGGGTATAACCACCAGTATCACCATCCTCATCATCCCACTCACAACCATACATCGCCTGAACAATGTGGGAACCTGAGAGAGAGAGAGAGAGAGAGAGAGAGAGAGAGAGAGAGAGAGAGAGAGAGAGAGAGAGAGAGAGAGAGAGAGAGAGAGAGAGAGAGAGAGAGAGAGAGAGAGAGAAACACTTTTCCTGTGAACTGTTTCTCCAGAAGCCAATGTAGCTCCTCCCACAATACATCACCTGGTTTGTCCTTCCTCTCCTACATGTCATGTGACTTTATCTGGGAAGTCAATGGATTGGTTTAGTCATGTTGAATGACAACTTTTAGACTCAATCTATACTCCAATACTTTGAATACTTATACCCTGAGTACTGCTACACTGAGTACTTCTACACTGAGTACTGCTACACTGAGTACTGCTACACTGAATACTTCTACACCGAGTACTGCTACACTACTTACATGAATACTCTATTCTGAAGTCTGATTCAGATTCATGTTTTGTATTGTGTTCATGTGTACTTATGTACTTATTCTATTATTATATGTGTATTTGTATACATGTGTATGCGCATGTGTGTATTTATTTATTATAACATTAGATGATATCTTCATGTTGAGAGTTAAGACATTAGATATAAACTTACCTCCTGTCTGGTTAAAGCGCTTCTTCAGAGTCTCAATGCCGACTTTGGAGTTCTGCTGGTTAGTAAAAGCCGTTCCAGTGCTCTCCTCCCAGTAGTCTGGGTCATCTCTGGTGACCTGCTCCATCCACACCTGTCTGGGTTCTGCTCTCTGGCTGTTGCTGTCATAGTGAGAGATCTGAACTTCATCCACCATCCCAACCTCCACATACTCTGGGAAGTTTGAGAGTCCAGACGACGCTGTGGAGAAATACATCAGAGAGTGGATCTCTGTAGAAAGACAGACAGACAGACAGGTTAATACTGTACATCACTGTAGACAGACAGACAGACAGGTTAATACTGTACATCACTGTAGAGACATATTGCCCCTCCCCCTTCCACATAGCCCCTCCCCCTGCCATATGGCCCCGCCCCCTGATATATGGCCCCGCCCCCTGGCCGTTTTGTTTGATCTCATTGACATGGAAATCTTACTGTAGCTTTAAATCACTTTTAACCATTCATGCTGACATGGAGAGAATAAACTATTATTTATGAAATAACTACATTACAAAATGTATAACTCGAAGCATATCGATTTGAATGAATTACATTACTTCTATTTTCACATTCTTTGTTTAGTTTCGGTTTGACAGTTCGAACCCACCATAAATAATCTGATATGTGTTTAAGTATTGGAAGTAAATGATGAATGGTGTTGTGGATGAATTAACCCACTAAAACAGCGTCTATTGACGGACACTAAACCAACATGGGTTCAAGTGTGTTTTAAATCAATCCAAAGTGAGTTGTAAGCGGTGTTACCTGAGGACACCCCGAGACAACAAAGCAACAGCAGTATCCCTCTTAGCGCCGTCATATCGATGCATCTAGAAGAAAGAGATGGAAGTCGCTTAGGATACAAGCGTCTGCTAAATGACTAATGTAATGTTATATAATGTAATGTAATGTAATGTAATGAGAGAATCAACAGAGACGAGACTCACACTCCAGCATCTGATGACCAGGAAGCCTGTCGACAAGACGCAAACAACGCAAACGTAATCCAAGAAGGCTCTGCATAGTTCCTTATTCTAGTTAATTATTTACCAAACCCTCACTTGTCTGTCTACCAGCTGTTACAATGCCATAAAAATAAAATATACAAAAAAAAGAACTGAAAGAAGACGGGACAGCAAAGTGACTTATAGATGGTTTGAACATCTATAGAATGTGAGCAAAGATTTAAAGCATTTAAAGTGCAGTAGTGCAGCAGCATCATGAATACAGTGCAGTACAGTGCAGTAACTGTGATGAGTCCAGAAAGTCCAGAAAAGTATATAAGTGTAATGTTAATGACAATGTTATGAATGAGAAAGTGGCAGCACTCCTAGCAGTTCAGTAGGCACACTGCCTGTGTATAAAAACCTGGTAGTACTTGTACGGATAATTAATGCGCAACCGGCGGCTAGACGACCTTCTGGACGGCTTTCTTGTCCCGTTCAGCGGTGTTGCCGTACCACACGGTGACGCCACTAGTCAGGACGTGTGTGTGTGTGCCTGTGTGTGTGTGTGTGTGTGTGTGTGGAGGCCCTGGAAGGCCCTGGAAGTCCCTCAAATCAACGGTACATCGCTCTAGCTCGGTCCGACGAGGGGGCCCCGTGTCGGACTGGACTCAGCAACGTCCCGGTCCCTCTCTGGAGCCCTGGAGGTCCCGCTACAATAAACCTATTAGTTTAATGTTTTATTGGCCTCTTTAAGTGAACATCATTGCTGAGTGAGACTCATTTGTCTTTGCTGGTTTTGTCTCAGTGTTGAGCTGGTTGCTGCATTTTGTTTCCACACACTTGTTGAATGATTAGTTTAATGGCTTTCTGGAGTTTGTTGAGCTGGACTTGATCTTTCTTTGCATTGGTAATTGTTAGGAAGGTGTGGTTGCGTGGCAGCCATTTGTCTATAAACCTAATAGTCCTAGCTGAGTTGAGTAGGCCCTGATGGTGTGTGACGATGTAGCTACAGTACAGTACAGTGCAGTCATTCATCCATAGCCTGTGTGGTGGTCTGTGTTGGGCTGTTACTTCACTACATGGACACTGCTTTGACAACTATGGTCCACTTGGAAATTGGCTGCGACAATCTGATCTGCCTAAATGAGATAATGGATAAAGTGACTGCCTCCGAGTCTGACTAGAACAACCGGGGGGGTTGGTCTACAGAAGGTCCAGTTGTGATAGACACGGTTCCCCACTGGTGTGTATGCGTGTGTGTGCGTGTGTGTGTGTGTGTGTGTGTGTGTGTGTGTGTGTGTGTGTGTGTGCGTGTGTGTGTGTGTGTGTTTTTTAAGGCCACGTCCAATGATGAGCTGACATTGGGACCACTTTATGAAACGGTCCATGACAGCGGTGGAGGCTTGAGGCCTCAAGCGCAGAAAGTGAGAAAAACAAACACACCTCACCCCCCTTAAGAACAAGGTATCTCTGTGGTGAAATACCCTGCAAGAGTCATGTATTGAGATGTAGTATATCAAATAAAGATACAAAAAATATGTCAAATAAGGGGGCATATTTGTGTACAGATCACAAAAGCATATGTATACTGTAGGAGCCATATCTGTTTGTTAGTTTCTTTCATGGTATACATCAGGTCGCCACCGGGTGGCGACAGAGGGCTATCATTTATAAGCACAGGTGGAGGTAATCAGGTGCGGTAATGGAGGTTATGCGGTTTTTACCGCTCGCTTTACACCTTTGTTACAGGTCACCGTCGCGCTTTCTTTTTCTTTATTGTGTAACCTGGGGGACGCTAGGACCCTGCAGTTTGCTGCGACCGGACAGAGTTCCATATTAATTCATCCAAATTGGTTCACGTCCAAGCCACGCAGTGGCCTGTTGAACGAGGGAGGGAGTTCACTTTGTTTGTTGAGCCACCGCATAGCAGCAGTTGGGTCCAAGGTGCAGGTTTTGATTAACAGAGGAGCTGATGTATAAACGTGATCATGTGTTTTATTTCTATACATCATGTGTTAATCTGTTATTCTCTATGTCCAGGCTATCGGCACAACGTGCAGATCGCCACTGTTTTGCCTCCGTTTTACTTTTAAGGTTAGGGGTTTTAAGATTAGTATTTTAACTCTCTGATGCCAGAGTGCTGCCACTAGAATTACGTGCCAACTGAATATCAGTCCTGTGTTTTATTCAAGATAGAAGTGCTCTGTTTGGTTTTATGCACTAGATGCTGCTTTTAATCAGTGTGCAATCCATCCATCCATCCATCCATCTTCTCCCGCTTATCCGTAGTCGGGTCTTGGAGGTAGCAGCTTCAGCAGGGGACTCCAAACTTCCCTCTCCCTGGCAACATCGACTAGCTCTGACTGGGGGATCCCGAGGCGTTCCCAGGCCAGTGTGGAGATGTAATCACCCCACCTGTACCTCGGTCTGCCCCGTGGTCTCTTCCCAGTTGGATGTGCCTGGAAAACCTCCCTCGGGAGGCGACCAGGAAGCATCCTCAATAGATGAACCACCTCAACTGGCTCCTTTCTACGCGAAGGAGCAGCGGCTCTACTCCGAGTCTCTCACGAGTGACTGAGCTTCTCACCCTATCCCTCAGGGAGATACCAGCCACCCTCCTGAGGAAACTCATTTCGGCCGCTTGTATTCGCGATCTCGTCCTTTCGGTCATTACCCATTGCTCATGGCCATAGGTGAGGGTAGGAACGAAGACTGATCGGTAGATCGAGAGCTTTGCCTTCTGGCTCAGCTCTCTTTTGGTTACAACGGTGCGCCAAAGTGCACCCAATTCCGCTCCCGCTGCACCTATTCTCCTGTCAATCTCACGCTCCATCCTCCCCTCACTCGAGAACAAGACCCCGAGATACTTGAACTCCTTCACTTGGGATAAGGACTCCCTCCCTACTTGGAGTAGACAATCCACCGGTTTCCTGCTAAGAACCATGGCCTCAGATTTGGAGGTGCTGATCCTCATCCCAGCCGCTTCACATTCTGCTGCAAACCGATCCAGTGAGTGCTGAAAGTCACATACTGATGACGCAAACAGGACCACATCATCTGCAAACAGCAGCGATTCAATCCTGAGCCCACCATACTGAAACCCCTCCATGACTACGCCTTGAAATCCTGTCCATGAAAATCACAAACAGGATGGGTGACAAAGCGCAGCCCTGGCGGAGGCCAACACCCACTGAGAACAGGCCTGACTTTGTGCCGAGAATCCGGACACAGCTCTTGCTTTGGGAGTAGAGGGATTGGATGGCCCTCAACAGTGACCCCCGCACCCCATACTCCCGCAGCACCCCCCACAGTATTTCCCGAGGGACCCGATCATATGCCTTCTCCAAATCTACAAAACACATGTAGACCGGATGGGCATACTCCCAAGCCCCCTCCAGGATCCTTGCAAGAGTGAAAAGCTGTGCAGTGTGCAATCACCGTGTGTATTTAATTTGTGTGCAGTGTCTATCATTGTGTGTAACTTATTGACCCTCCGGTGCAGTGAGCACATGGATTGGATTTGGTAGCACTATTACCATACCTGGTACAAGTTACTTTTAATATAATGTAGGAATTGTACTTGGTTGCTTTCTCTTGTTATTTTATAAATAAATTGTTACTCCGTGGTCTACAGAAGCCTCTGTATCGCTCTTTTCCTTTATTGGAAACCCTGAGTGGGGATTGTGGTTAAACGGCTAATAACTAGGCCATATATTGGAGGCGTTAGGGTCTCTCCCCTTACAGAGAGTGGCCTTGTCCTTGTATGTAACTCATAAAGGTTACAATTGCATCATCCGTTTCATGTTTCGTTGGATTTTTAGCGATCAATAAATGGGAACATCAGCCGAACGTGAACCACCGCATGGACAGCAGTTTGTTAGAGAGTCAAAAACAGTCTCATCACCAGAGTGACGACAGGAGGACAGGATAGTCGCTATACGTACACGTTCTGGACTCATCACAGCTACTGCACTGTACTGCACTGTATCCATGATGCACTACTGGCACTTTAAAATGCCTTTTAAATGCTTTATGCACAATTCAACACGTGTACATAACATCTTTATTGTTCTTTTTATTGTCATTTTAATTGTCTACATTATTTTTATAGTATAGTGTTTTAGTAATTATACTATAGTAATTCATACTGCGGGAGGGAATGGGGAGGAAGCATTCCATTGTACTAGTTGCATATGGCAAATAGAAATATTGAATCTTGAATCTAAGGTTTGCAATTTTAAAAAAGAGGTTTTATTCTGAGAATACAACTTCTACAACAAAAACATCCACAAGGTCCAGATCGAGTCCCGTCCTGGAATCAAACATCAGCACAACATGCCCAAAGCAGCACATCGCCTCCACACCGCATTGTACAGACTGTACCCCCCCCCCCATACAGTTTGTTTTAAATTAAAGATTGATTGGATTGATTGATTGATTGATTGATTGGATTGATTGATTAATTGAATTGAGTGGTTTCACCCCTTCTCTCCCCAACAGAGCGACGATGACACCATCTATCACACCGTTCAGCAGAGCTGCGTTATAGACCCTTCTTCAACAGACAGACTTTGGAAATGTACCAATCATTCATGAATATCATCCTTCAGTCATTTTTATTACGTAAAGTATATTTTTATAATCTTGTGTTAAGTCATACTGCGGGAGAGAATGAGGAGTAAGCCATTCCATTGTAAATAAAAATCTTGAATCTATACTTTTGTCTATGAAAGTCCTGTTTATTGGTCTCATACACACAAACACACAGTGAAATGAGTTCCTCTGCATTTAACCCATCCTAGTATTAGGAGCAGTGGGTATCAGCTATTGTATCTACAGCTGGGGGGGAGCAGTGAAGGGGTCTGGTGCCTTGCTCAAGGGCACCTCGGCAGTTAGGCCAAGGTGTTTCCGGGACTTGAACCGGCAACCTTCCGGTTCCCCAAACAGACTGAGCTATCCTGCCGCCCATACTGACTATACGGTGGATGTGTTCAAAACATTCCCCATATGTTATAGATTTGTGTTTGAGTTTTTAAACTAACTGTCAATCTAATCTTGCCTTCTGATAAACTGTATCCAACTGTGGTGTGTGTGTGTGTGTGTGTGTGGTTGGTGGCTGGATTAAGCTGCACACCTGTGGGTCGTTGTTAATCAAGGCCCACAGGTTAAAACAGCCTCCACCACACACACTAGAGGCAGAGCTCCAGCATGTTCCATCTGCTCTGTTCACCAGGATTCAAACTCTTACAATAAACCAGGGGTGGGTTTCCCGATAACGTTGTCTCTTAGCGTGTTACGAAGACTTGAAAGGTATACCTTACTAAAGTTGTTTACTGTTCTACGTGTGTTCCCCGAACTATCCCTTAGGAGGCTGCTTAAGGTATACCTTCTTACGTCCGACGTGCTGAAATCGATGACTCGAGAATCGACTTTTCACTCCAGGTAGCGACTGTTTCACCGCGTTATGAGAGGATGTGGTGTTCTTTATCAATAAAACACTGCAGGAATACTAAAGAATATTGCATTTATCATGACTGAGAACATATTCATAGAATTTAAAACTTACAAACTCAATTATCAAACCATAAATATAATGATTGCCTACAGGTGGCACGAGCCCGCCACCTCAGATTGTGATATCAAGCCTCTTCCCGCTACACCACCTCAGCAAATTACGCCACCTACCAGTACACCTTATTTGGCAAGAAAAAGGTTGATTTACCAGCAGCCCCATCACATAACTGGTGTAGTTCACAATTCTCTCTGATTGGCTGACAATTTCAATAAAAGCGCACCAACAAGAAATGAACATTAGATATGTAACATTAGATATGTCAGGCAGTGGTGTTGCGCAATATTTCGGGGCTCCCCCGCAGGTCATGAAGTCCAACGGGGGGGGGGGGGGGGGGGGGGTTGACGCGATCGTGAAGTCCGATGGTAGGGTGGTGGTCCGGGCCGGCAGGTATGCCAGATGGCCAGTCAAACCGTGGTGCCTAGCAACTTAACAGGTAGGGGGGGGGGCCCTGGGGGTGGGGGCCTCCTAAACTCCGGGGCTCCCCCGCACCGCGGGGTCTGCAGGGGCCTCCGCTACGCCACTGATGTCAGGGCAAAAACATCGCAAAAAGCGGTCCGCCAGCGTCACCAATGTGGACATGGAGGTCTTGCTGGATGAGGTGGCGCTGAATCGTGAAGCACTGTTTTCGAGTTTTAGGAGTTTAAGAGGCGATTTCATGTTCAATAAAGTGCAAAATGTATCCACCGTAATGTACAATTTCGGCATGAAAACATTCCCATTAATGTGGTATTTTTGTTGTATATTATTACCGTTATGAACTACATATTGATTCACAGATTGAAATTAAACTAGGCCAACAGCTGATTTCAGAGGCTTGCGGGTCGGAACAGTGGTGGCCACTAGCGGAGTGGCCCGAAGGCTTCGGGAAACCCACCCCAGATCCTTCATCTTCACCTTGTCTTCAGGAGGAGCCTTCGGGAAGGCCTAACTCAGGCCAGGGGAGGCTGCTTCAACCAGACTCTAATCACTCTGACTGGGGCCCAGGTGAGGCTGCTTCAACCAGACTCTAATCAGTCTGACTGGGGCCAGGTGAGGCTGCTTCAACCAGACTGTAATCAGTCTGACTGGGGCCAGGTGAGGCTGCTTCAACCAGACTCTAATCAGTCTGACTGGGGCCAGGTGAGGCTGCAGGAATTATATTTGTGTTCCGTGAGTTATGTTTTGAGCACATAACCAACTGTTAATGTTATCATTTCGGAAACACATTTTGCGGTCACATGACGGGTCTTGGGATTAGGGAGTTTCCTTGAAATGTTGTTCAGAGTAGGAGGTCCCGCTTAAAGTCATAACTCAACAACTTCAAGACACAACTTAAAGGAATTACTTTTACTTTTGTACCATTATAATGTGGGTAGTATATGAAAATGAACAAAGATCAATTCCCGGCCATTTTAATGGATTTCAGTTTTGCAAATGAGTTTGCCGGCTCTAGGTCTGGCAGTTGTTCCAACTGTTGTTCTCTGGTCATGTAACACCGGTTCTATAGGGCTGTTGTTCTCTGGTCATGTAGCACCGGTTCTATAGGGCTGTTGTTCTCTGGTCATGTAGCACCGGTTCTATAGGGCTGTTGTTCTCTGGTCATGTAGCACCGGTTCGCTGGGGCTGTTGTTCTCTGGTCATGGTCATGGTCATGGTATGGTATTTATACATCTATAAATATACGCATATATATATATATATGTATAAATATGTATATATATATGTATATAAATATACATATATATATCCAAGTTCTTTGGATGAAAGTGTCCTCCTCCTGGATCACCACTCAAATAAGGAATTGTATGACTTGAAAACAAGATGACATAAGATGACATAAATCGCCCAGAAAACCTCGTACCAACTTGTAAATCAGAGCCATTTGCCATTTACTTCCCTTAAGTTCACCCATCAGGTGGATTGTGGTGTAACGTACACCAGATACGACTATGCTATAACATAACCATCATGAATGGCCTGTGTTGTTTTTACATTAGATTCAATCCAACGAACGGTGTGTTCAGCCGACATGCGGTCGCAGGAATCGAGTACAGCGCACACGATAATAACACACACTATTAACCACAATACACTTTTAACACGTATCTACTATCGACATACTGTACCTGGGAGCAGATTAAACAGATGGAGAAGAAGAAGAAGTCTCACCTGTGTGTGGTGTGTGTGTGTGTGTGTGTGTGTGTGTGTGTGTGTGTGTGTGTGTGTGTGTGTGTGTGTGTGTGTGTGTGTGTGTGTGTGTGGACGTAAATGCAGCGCTCTCTGGTGCTAGTTCTTTGTGTCTGAAGGAAGGAACTCACAGGCGAACTGTTGAGTTCCTTCTACACACAAACCCCGACTCTCATGTCCCTCTCGCCTTGCACAGAATGAACTGCATGTCAGCAATAGCACCAGTAGTGATTCAGTCTCGCTGTGCGGGGGGGGGGGGGGGGCAGAACACACACACACACACACACACGTGTAACCTGTCCCACTGAACTGAATGTAAACAGATGTATCACTATAGTCTATTACCATGAACACCTGAATGATGCACAAGGGAGGAGCTTAAATGAGTTACCAGGCAGGATATATGTCTAGGGTGGCTGTTTAGCACAGGCTGTCCTATCGCATCAGCATAGAAAATACACACACTCAATTGCATAATAAAACACTGGCCAATAAAACCAAACCAAAAAGACCCGGGGTTTAAATGGCAGTGTGGGTACCCTTTAGTTGGCCATGTGGATGGACTAAGGCCCGTTCCCTCTACCAAACTGCCTAACAAGCTAACAAACTGCCTCCACCGCGCTCTCCTCATACCAAGACCGTCCACGCTGCTAACTCTCAGTCCTTTTTCCTCGCCGTCTTCTCTCAGTGTGTGGGTGTATCCCTCGTCGTTGACTCACATGCGATGGTCTCAGAAAAACGGCCGGTGTAGCCTAGCAACTGCCAACTTAAATGTCCGACTTAGCCAGCTGATGATCCTCAAAAATAGCGATCATATATTTACTGAAATGTAACACTAAACTTTCGGAATTAATACTTAAACTCAAATGAGTACACACAACTCGTATTTGGTTCTTCACAGTAAATATTCCTAACTTTTTAACTAGTCAAACTCTTTTCCTTTTCTCCGCACACTTCTCATCTCCTCCAGCCCTCCTCCTCTCCCCTCACGCCAGCTTCCCTTCCTCATCCGTCCAGAACCTCTTCAAAATAAAAGTCCTTCATCAAACTCACTTCAAACCATTACAAACACATAATAAGCACAAGAACATGACAATAAACCACTGGAATACATTTCAAATGAAACATTGAAAAACACACCGGTTTACCATTGTATAAAAACTGAATCAAACCAATGCACTTCTCAGGGGTAATACATTGATATGAATCTTTAAACATTATTTTAAACATCATAAATATTATAAAACCAAATAGCATAATTCAAACGCTACAAGGTGAAGCGGCGGGAACCAAACCAAAATGGCCGTCCACAGGCAAGGTGATGTTGCCGTAGTTTCCAAGTGACAGATTGGAGGTTTATGACTGATGACTCATTTCTAAATCAATGCACATATGAATGTTATTGTAATTGATCACACAGCATGTGAAGTTAGCTGAAGGCTGTTTGTAATGATTGTAAATGAGCAGCAGTCTACTCTGTGCTGCTTTAAGCTGAACGGGAGAAGAGTCTTCATGGTTCAGTTGACCCTAAACAGGAAGGAAGAACAAGACAGGATGAACCCATTTAGCATGAGTCAAGATATCAATGTGATGATGTTAAGATAATACTGTTACTATATTACTGTGATGATGTTAAGATAATACTGTTCATATATTACTGTGATGATGTTAAGATAATACTGTTACTATATTACTGTGATGATGTTAAGATAATACTGTTACTATATTACTGTGATGATGTTAAGATAATACTGTTACTATATTACTGTGATGATGTTAAGATAATACTGTTCATATATTACTGTGATGATGTTAAGATAATACTGTTAATATATTACTGTGATGATGTTAAGATAATACTGTTACTATATTACTGTGATGATGTTAAGATAATACTGTTCATATATTACTGTGATGATGTTAAGATAATACTGTTAATATATTACTGTGATGATGTTAAGATAATACTGTTACTATATTACTGTGATGATGTTAAGATAATACTGTTACTATATTACTGTGATGATGTTAAGATAATACTGTCAATATATTACTGTGATGATATATTGCAGTAATGTTCTGTAAATATATGATCACCCTCCTCTAAAATGTTGTGATGTCACCAAATACTGACTCTGTGTTCAGAGGTTGGGCCTCAGGAGCTGGATTCTGTTCCCCAGGGACCTCAGAGCTGGTGTCAGAACCTGGTAAGTAGCAGAATGTGAGGAGCTGAATTCACTGAGCTAGATGTATCTAGGTCAACAGAGCTCTATAGTCCAGTGAGCTAGATGTATCTAGGTCAACAGAGTTCTATAGTCCAGTGAGCTAGATGTATCTAGGTCAACAGAGCTGTATAGTCCAGTGATCTAGATGTATCTAGGTCAACAGAGCAGTATAGTCCAGTGAGCCAGATGTATGTAGGTCAACAGAGCTGTATAGTCCAGTGAGCTAGATGTATCTAGGTCAACAGAGCTGTATAGTCCAGTGAGCTAGATGTATCTAGGTCAACAGAGCTGTATAGTCCAGTGAGCTAGATGTATCTAGGTCAACAGAGCAGTATAGTCCAGTGAGCTAGATGTATCTAGGTATATAGAGCTGTATAGTCCAGTGAGATAGATGTATCTAGGTCAACAGAGCTGTATAGTCCAGTAAGCTAGATGTATCTAGTGTTAATCTGCAGTAAAAACACATTTTAATCACCAGCCAGACGTTGCTTGGCTGACTCTAAGGATCAAGATACATGGTTAGTGTTGTAACAGTGGTAAATATCTGAATGTTATTACACTTTGATATTCTTAACGCCACAACAACACTGTGGACACGACACTAGAGAAGGTTCTTCATTCGGAGATGGAGACCACTAGTGTATGACCACAAGCAATCAGATTGTAGGAACGGATGCAACGAGGGGGAAGGAAGTAGGAGCAGGTGGAGTTCAGGTGTTGGTCCTCCTGAAGAGTTGGGTTCACTCACCGTTCCTCCTCTTGGACACAAAGACTCCAACACAGATTCCAACAGCAGCAGCGAGGAGGAGAACCACAGACCCAATGATGATGGGGGTGCTGATACCTTCAGGTAAATCAAGAGAAGAAAAGGAGGTCTGTAATTATATAGGGTGGACAGAGTCCATCACTCATCCATCCCTCCACCCTTGAACCACATGTCTATGGACACCTGATGCTACATACCAACACAACGGCAGTCTGACTACTCCAGTGGAATCAGTTCTGGAGCTCAGGGTCACTCAGGGACTTAGCTTAGCTTAGCTCTATTCATAGGACTCATTTACCCACAATCCAACGTGTTCCTCTGAAGTGAGCCCTTCCTGAGAGCTGTGTGTTTAGCACATTGCTTCAGAGGCGTCCAGGTAGTGATGAGGTGGAGACGCCCTACCTCCATCTCCTCCCCAGTTGGTCCTGATGAGGGCCGGGTCCAGCGGGACCAGGATGTCCTCGATGCCTTTCAGCTGGACCACACACTCGTACGTCCACCAGTCCTCCGGTGGGACGGACATCAGGTTCAGGCCAACGCTGACCTGGAAGGTCCCGTCGTGGTTGGGGAGGACCTCCCCGTGGTCCACGTGCTCATGGAGCTCCTGGTGGTCTCTCCTCCAGAACACCACCACCCTGTTAGGGTAGAAGCCTGTAGCATGGCACACCACTGGGGAAGAGGGGCTCCTCTGGAGCAGAGACACCGACGGACGCTCTGGACCGAGAGAGAGAGAGAGAGAGAGAGAGAGAGAGAGAGAGAGAGAGAGAGAGAGAGAGAGAGAGAGAGAGAGAGAGAGAGAGAGAGAGAGAGAGAGAGAGAGAGAGAGAGAGAGAGACCATGTGAACTCAATGGGACACTGAACTTCAGTTGACTCTTCAACTGTTAACCAAGAGAACTCTTTTCTTGTGGACTGTTTCTCCAGAAGCCAATGTAGCTCCTCCCACAATACATCACCTGGTTTGTCCTTCCTCTACTACATGTCATGTGACTATCTGGGAAGTCATTGGATTGGTTTAGTCATGTTGAATGAAAACTTTTAGACTCAATCTATACTCCAATAGTAATACTTATACCCTGATTACTGCTACACTGAGTTCTGCTACACTAAGTACTGCTACACTGAGTACTTCTACACTTAGTACTTCTACACCGAGTACTGCTACACTGAGTACTGCTACACTGAGTACTTCTACACTGAGCACTGAGATGTGTATTTGTATACATGTGTATGTCCATGACTGTATTTATTTATTCTAACATTAGAATGGTATCTTCATGTTGAGAGTTAAGACATTAGATATAAACTTACCTCCTGTTTGGTTAAAGCGCTTCTTCAGAATCTCAATGTCGACTTTTGAGGTCTGCTGGTCACTAAAAGCCGTTCTAGTGTTCCACTCCCAGTAGTCTGGGTCATCTCTGGTGACCTGCTCCATCCACACCTGTCTGGGTTCTGTTCTCTGGCTGTTGCTGTCATAGTGAACGATCTGAACTTCATCCACCATCCCAACAGCCACAAACTCTGGGAAGTTTGAGAGTCCAGACGAAGCTGTGAAGAAATACTTCAGAGAGTGGATCTCTGTAGACAGACATACAGACAGACAGACAGGTTAATACTGTACATCACTGTAGACAGACATACAGAGAGGTTAATACTGTACATCACTGTAGACAGACAGGTTAAAACTGTCTATCACTGTAGACAAACAGACAGACAGGTTAATACTGTACATCACCGTAGAGAGACATATTGCCCCTCCCCCTTCCACAAAGCCCCCCTACTTTTATTAACGTAGTCATCGAACGGCCAGTTTAGTTTCGGTTTGACAGTTCGAAGCCACCATAAATAATCTGATATGTGTTTAAGTATTGGAAGTAAATGATGAATGGTGTTGTGGATGAATTAACCCACTAAAACAGCGTCTATTGACGGACACTAAACCAACATGGGTTCAAGTGTGTTTTAAATCAATCCAAAGTGAGTTGTAAGCGGTGTTACCTGAGGACACACCGAGACAACAAAGCAACAGCAGTATCCCTCTTAGCGCCGTCATATCGATGCATCTAGAAGAAAGAGATGGAAGTCACTTAGGATACAAGCGTCTGCTAAATGACTGTAATGTAATGTAATGTAATGTAATGTAATGTAATGAGAGAATCAACAGAGACGAGACTCACACTACAGCATCTGACGACCAGGAAGCCTGTCGACAAGACGCTAAGGAAGGACAAGGACCAATAGGAACTCAAGAAGGCTCTGACGTCATGAGACTAGAATGTGAAGCACGCACACACGTGTCATGTTACTCTTTACTCAAATCAACTTTAGCTCTCCTCCAACACCATCACCCCACCCACCCACTCCACCCTCACCACCATCACCCCACCCACCCACTCCACCCTCACCACCATCACCCCACCCACCCACTCCACCCTCACCACCATCACCCCACCCACCCACTCCACCCTCACCACCATCACCCCACCCACCCACTCCACCCTCACCACCATCACCCCACCCACCCACTCCACCATCACCCCACCCACTCACTCCACCCTCGGGAGTTGGGGAGAGGTCCGTTCCTCTGGATTATGTCTTAGACTCTCAAAGACAGACAGTATGACAGAAACACAGACATGTTTCACTTTTAAGGCTCTAGCTCCAAACCATTGCTTATCAGCTGTCTAAGTCTAATATACAGATCCACTGTTGCAAACACATCATTTGTTAGCTGCAGATTATGCTCAGAAATATGGTCTACACATACATTAAACACATCTTCATCACATGGAAAGTCTTTGAACACACAAGCAGGCTTCAACCTTTTCCAGGCCGACGGGATGCAGATAGTCCCTGGCTCCGTACATTCGAGGCACAGCATGCATGATGGACGGGCCACCATGAGGACTTGGTGAGTTGTGTACTGGGCGTATCCTGTGGTTATTCCAAGCCCAATCAACTTCATTTAGGTCTTCCTGGGAGGCAAGTCAATTCATTTGATTAATGAATGTGATTCATTTCATTAATATGTGAATTTATTACATTTTTCAAATACTTTTTCTGTGAGATGTAGGTCATTCAGCATATTTTTATGAACATAGTATGAACACATATTGTCATCATTTTAAGGTATTTAATGAATACTTTCAATACATTTACAAACTCATAATGTCTCCTGTGGCAATAATAAGTGAACACATAGTCAGTGTATGTCTATTATGCAATTACCAAGTCAAGCTCACCTGTATTGTGGGAAGAAAGCTGGACCAACGATTTGTCCAAGAAGGTGTCTGCGAAGTGTCCATCCCATCTCAATTTGTCCAAGAGGTCCATCCCAAACTGGACCCATTCAGTGCGTAAGGTTAGCCTCCACCTCTCAACCCGCTGGTTCCCAGCTTGGACCAAATGTCACAGCGTCGGTCTCCGGTCGATCCTCCGACAAATGAAGAACCTTTGCATGTCGGCCATATGGACATTTTCTGTTCCTAAATCTACTCGTATTCTTTTAGGGCAACCTTCAGCTTTAATCACCGCATCCATGTAGTAGCCAGCAATGACCGCTGGGTTATTATTTGTCTTGTAGGCTTCAAGCCATATAAGGCTTCTGGAAGCGCCATCAATGCATCCACTTATTGCGATTCCAAATGGCTTAAGTTTATCGCAGCCATCAATGTGCCAAACATAGTTTGGACCACAGCTGTCGTAAACTCGTCTCCACAGTCGATTTCTTGACCTCAGGCCAACTCCTTCACCATCTAATAAACGCAACAAAACTCAAACTGTTTCCCTGTCAGTCCCAATGCCATTCATCCAGCATGTTTGGTGCATCCACCTCTATCCGTGACACTGACCGGAGGTTTCCAGTTGCAGTTGAATGAAAGCCTCCACCTCAGCCACATCCGTTCTGTTCTTCCTGCGTCAAAGTTTCTTCTTGCTTAAAATCCTTTCCAGTGTCCGTTTGCTTAGAACAACCCAATGCAATTCAGCCAGTAAAACAAGGATTTTATCATTTGTAAAACCACATTTGAAATATTCCTCAATGTGTTCACGATCCATGATTGATTAGGTTCAATTTCCATGCATTAAATAGATCAATTCACACACTCTCGCTTCCTCAGATATGGGAGCACGTCTACAATTGTATTGTGGATTGTCACGGCTACGGTGGTTGGCAGGGGGCGTGGCCTAGCCACGTGCGCTGCCGGCGCACACACGCTCCTGTCAACAAACAATCACGTTGGTTGGCAGGGGGCGTGGCCAAGCCACGTGCGCTGGCGACACACACACACACACACACACACAGCTGGACACAATCTCCCCGGGTAATTGTTTATCACCTCACCTGGGGTATATATACGTTGCCTTTCCTTTACCCCAGCGTGAGGTGGTTAGTCTACAATGCACGAAGTTCTCCCGTCTGATACCCATCGCCTGCCAACTACCTGCCGGTACTTCGCACCCGATACCCCCGGTACAGACTCCTTCCCCTGTCCCGGACTACTCGCCGATCAACTACCTGCAGGTACTCCACGGATCGTCTCCCCAGTGCACCCTTGTGACTTTGTGTGTGTTTCCAGTAAATAAAGCCGTTCGTATCACTCCACTTGTCGGCGTCTGCGTTCGGGGTCCAACCCACTTTATCTCATAATTATGACTTAACTATCTCATAATTATGAGATAGTAAGTCATAATTGTAAGATACTTAAGTCATAATTATGAGATAGTATCTCAGAATTCTGAGATAGTTAAGTCATAATTATGAGATACTTTTTCTTTCAAGTTCCTTTTTTTCATTTTTTTTTCTTTTTTCAAGTGGCGACTTTTTGTTTTTTTAAATTTTCAAGTGGCGGAAACGGGCTTCCATAAACACCTTAGCTATCGCGGGCCACCAGAAACATTTCCGAGGGGCGCCATTGGCCCGCGGGCCGCACTTTGAGAGTGTATGCTGTAGAGAGACTTATTGCCCCTCCCCCTTCCACATAGCCCCTCCCCCTTCCACATAGCCCCTCCCCCTGTCACATGGCCCCGTCCCCTGTCCTATGGCCCCACCCCCTGACCTGACAGGTAAAACAGGAAGCTTTTGTTTGATCTCATTGACATCCAAACATCTTACTGTAGCTTGCAACACTTTAGAACACTTTTAACCATTCATTCTGACATGGAGAGAATAAATTATTATTATTTATGAAATAACTTATTTTAACCTTCTTTATAACATTCTGGAACGAACGCACGAATTCCGGACAACGGCAACCACCCATCAGGGCATTCATGGATGACCTCACAGTCATGACAGAATCAGTCCCAGGCTGCCGGTGGATTTTGAAGGGGCTTGAAGAGCTGGTGGAGTGGGCCCGGATCGTTTCAAACCCGCCAAATCCAGATCAATGGTGCTGAGGAAAGGGAAGGTGGTGGACATGTTCCGGTTTAACATCGCAGACACAGCCATCCCATCTATCTCAGAGAAGCCAGTCAAGAGCTTAGGAAAAGTTTTTGACTGCTCTCTGAGAGACACAACATCTATCCAGTCGACCTGCACTGAGTTGGATGGCTGGCTGAAATCCGTGGACAAGTCAAGTGAAGGGGGAAGGGGGCCGTCTTGTTCAGGAGGAGGTGAGAGCAGCAGTGGAGGAGACAAGAACCTGCAAGGCAGTGGGAATGAAGCAACAGGGAGCTTGGACGAGATGGGAGAATGCGGTTGAGAGGAAAGTGACCTGGGCTGAGCTTTGGAAAGCCGAGCCTCACCGCATCAAATTCCTAATCCAAGGAGTGTATGATGTGCTTCCAAGCCCGTCAAATCTGCACACATGGGGCATAGCAGAGACACCAGCATGCCCATTGTGTTCCAAGCGAGGAACCCTGGAACACATCCTCAGTTGCTGTACAAAGGCACTTGGAGATGGACGGTACAGGTGGAGGCATGACCAAGTCCTGAAGACCATTGCTGAAGCCATCAGCGCAGGACTGGCGTGGTCAAAGCAGTTCTGACACTCCAAGGACACCATCGCCTTTGTCAGAGCTGGGGACAAGCCAACTTCTGCCAGAAAAACATCTGCAGGCATCCTGACGTCTGCAAGAGACTGGCAGTTGTTGGTGGACCTTGAACATCAGCTGAAGTTCCCCAGCCATATTGCAGTCACCACCCTGCGACCAGACATTGTTCTTGTGTCTGAGTCCACCAAGCAAGCTGTGCTGCTGGAGCTGACAGTCCCGTGGGAAGATCGCTTGGAAGAAGCCTTTGAAAGGAAGCTCTCCAAGTACGCAGGACTGGTGAGCGACTGTCAGCAGGCTGGTTGGAGAGCAAGGTGTTTCCCGGTGGAAGTTGGATGCAGAGGATTCGCAGCCCGTTCCTTGGTCAGAGCCTTCAGCAGTTTAGGCATCGAGGGAGTGAGAAAGAGGAGAGCCATCCGCAGTACCATCGATGCGGCAGAGAGGGCCTCAAGATGGCTGTGGCTCAAAAGAGGGGAGCCATGGAGTCATGGTAGCTAGCTAGCCATCTGGACACAAGCTGGGGTCTGATCAGCCCCGGCTGGGTCACCTGGAGGAGGGCGTATGATGTTGCGAGACCCGAAACGTCCTATGATTCCAGGAACATCACTGAAGATGTGTCCAGACTTGGCATCAGTAGTACATCATGTATGTACACAGTGGAATGTTATAATTTATTCAGGAAATTAAAGTGAGATTAAATCAGACTTTTGTTGAGAACACACACACACACCACAAAGGTGTGTGTGTGTGTGTGTGTGTGTGTCTGTTTAAGGATTCAACAAGAACGGTGAAAAAGTTAATAAGATATCTCTGAGTGTCCATAATACCTCGGATTAAAGGTTAACTAAAAGTAGACATTGTATTCACTCCAAACTGTATATTGTACTTTTATTAACGATATCATCGAACGGCCAGTAGACTAGTTTCGTTTTGACAGTTCGAACCCACCATAAATAATCTGATATATGTTTAAGTATTTGAAGTAAATGATGAATCATGTTCTGGATTAATTAACCTACTAAAACACTGTCTATTGACGGACACGAAACCAACATGGGTTCAAGTTGGTTTTAAATCAATCCAAAGTGAGTTAGCGCCGTCTTATCGATGGATCTAAAATAACAGGATTCAGAGGATCAACAGACGAGACTCACACTCCAGCATCTGACGACCAGGAAGCCTGTCGACAAGACGCTAAGGAAGGACAAGGACCAATAGGAACTCAAGAAGGCTCTGTATAGTTCCTTATTTTAATTAATTATTTACCAAACCCTCACCCTCACCTATATGTCTACCAGCTCTTACTGAACCCTCATCTGTCTGTCTACCAGCCCTAACTGAGTGTGGATACAATTATTTGATCTGCTGAGAGATTTGATCTCTCACTAAACTATTTGAAACCTTTTCCTCCCTCCTCCATCCCCCCCCCCACCTCCTCTCGGCTCCCGGACAATTTTGCCAACATCTTTGACAAGAAGGTCAACGATATCCGATTGTCCTTCCCTGAACCCACGGCTTATGCTGTTCGCATCAACCCCCCTAGTTTGGACTCTGCCCAAGAGATACATACAACTCAAACAGACAAGGTAGTAGGACTCAAATGTACGACCCAGGAGACACAGGTGAAGTATGAGAAAATACTTTATTCCAAAACATGTCCTCAGCATGAGGATCCAAAACTAACCATCACAAAAAAATGCCACAACTAAGGTTGTCAGAAAAGAAACTCATCACTCACAAAATGAGGAACAAAACTTACTGGAACAAAACCTCGGGCGCACGAATCAGGCTTGAAACCAGAGAGGAAAACACTGGTACGCAGACTACTGCCATCACGACAGGACAAGAGGAACTGGCACCAGACCCGGGAAACAGGAGACTTTAAACATGAGGTAACAAGGAACAGGTGGAGACAAATAGGGGCGGGGCTAACGCTGACGAGGGCAGGCACACACACACACACACACACACACACACACACACACACACACACACACACACACACACACACACACACACACACACACACACACACACACTGAATCTGAATCTGAACACACACACACACACACACACACGGCTAGGGAGTCAAGGGACCTGGAATGAGACACAAAAGGTGAGTACTAAAATAAAACAGGAAGTGGGAGACAAGACAAAAATGACTTATATATATATATATATATATATATATATATATATACATACACACACCTATTATTATGCACATATCTCATACATGCTCTATAAGTAATAGTATAACAATTGTTATACCTAGTAGACAGTCTTTTAGCCACTGTAAACTGTAAATGATATATTACCATGCACGTACTACTGCAACATTTGCACTCTGTTTAAAATGCCAAATTATGTTCGCTGTTCTGTACTTGTGCTCAGGGGCGGACTGGGACAAAAATTCGGCCCTGGCATTTAGTCCCTTGACCGGCCCACTTTCAGAAAGGGGGTGGAATGGGCCATTCTATATAGTGGGCCGGTGTGATACGCCAGTGTAGCCACCTGCGTTGAATTTCTTTACGGAATTTCTTTTTTCAGCAAACGGTGGCTCAAAAGTGTGTCGGCCCTTCTGCCATTTGCTAGAACTGCCAGATTGCCAGTCCGCCCCTGCTTGTGCTGTGCAATGACAATCAATTTGAATCTAATCTAATCTAAATGGACCTCAAGTCAAATGGCTAACGTTACAAGTGGTTTGGATAACTCCCCATTGAAGTGAATTGCTAGTGTCCGTTCTTTCTCTAGTTCGTACTGGTCAGCACTCGATTGTTTGTGAAAATGGTTCACATGAAAACTGGAAAAACACGATGCCAAAGATTTTATACTAATGTTTAGTGTGTGAGAATGTAGCGATACTAAATGTAGTGTCCCAGCACCAGGTGCCACTAAGGAACCCACAGCAGAAAATCACATGCTTACACGTAACGGAAGATATGCAATAGCCATAGTAAGGGCTATTAGGCTATAGAGATGACTTCTGGGTCACATGACATGAAGGCTGTTGACCACATGAAGAGTTGTAGGGCCTGAAGCTCTTAACACATTCTCTTTATATAGGGTTTCCCCATACGTCATTAACTACAAGAACAATTATTAAGTCAAATAGAAGTGGTAATAATAACAATGAAAGGGCTGTGTAACGCTCTGAAAGACATGTATGTTTAGTCATTTTTAATTTATTGTATTTTATAAAGTTAGAAAAGGATTGTTCAATAATATAACGTTAACGTGGAAGATTGTGCTAAAAGGCATACTCCAGGAAGATTTCATGGCCTTCAGCACAGCTCTGTGCATTTTAGACTCCCCACAACTGGCTGCAACGCACAGTTCGTATGCACAGAATCTTCTACAATACTTTGTTGAACAAGGGGGGATTCTGTGCGACCAACGATTTTTGCTTTACAATGTACTCTCACTATTGCATCTTGCAGCTGATGTAAACCAATTTGGGTCCCTTGACCACTTAACCACTTGACCACTTCCCATTTGAGAATAAGCTGCAGCAAATTCAAATAATGGCGAGATCAGGGAAAAATCCACTCCTGCAAGTTGCCAACCGCCTGGAGGAAAATCCAAAATCCAAAATAAGACGCAGAGGACGGCGGTCAAGGGAAGGAACAAAATGTTCCTCCTAAGTAGTGAGGAATGCTGTGAGGTTGTGTCTGCAAATGAAAAGGAGAGGACTTTCCTGTGTAGAGTTGACACCAACCTGCAGCCATCCACCATGAAACCCTGTGACTCCTGTGTTTATGCCAATATCAGAACAACTGAAATGCCCTTTCTAGATGAGAGCACCCTTGAGAGGAGGGTGTTTATGGTGGAGGAAGCCCATGGATCAAGGGTTATAGTTTCCATCCTTCACACCTTGTGAACCAACTCTGACCTGACCTGGTGTCTGACCTCACACCAACAACAAAATGGAATTATTATTATCATCATAAATCATTATTCAAAAATATAATAAATAACTAATCATTAAAAAGCAGTTTGTGGTACTGCACTTCATTGGCGGTATGGAATTTTGTTTTAAATTGATATTAGCTGTCACGAAGAGGGGAGTGGGTTGGACCCCGAACGCAGACAACGTCACAGTGGGGCGATACAAACGGCTTTATTCTCAAAGACACACAAGGGTAGACGGGAAGGACGATCCGCGGAGTACCGGCAGGTAGTAGACCGACGAGTAGTCCGGGACGGGGGAGGAGTCTGCGTACCGGGATGTCGGGTGCGAAGTACCGGCCGGGTAGTAGGCAGGCGACGGGTATCAGAACAGACGGGAGAACAACATGCAGTATAAAGTATACGTAACGACCTCACGCTGGGGTAAAGGAAAGACAACATATATATACCCCAGGTGAGGTGATTAACAATTACACCGGGTGATAGTGTCCAGGTGTGTGTGTGTGTGCGCCGCCAGCGCACGTGGCTTGGCCACGCCCCCTGCCAACCACCGTAACCGTGACAGTACCCCCCCCTCAACGGACGCTTCCTGGCGTCCAACCTGGCTTGAAGGGGTGTTCCCGGTGGCAGTCAAGGGAAAAGAACGGATCCAGACAGTAACGGTGCGGGGGCCAACCCCGCTCCTCTGGACCGTCTGCCTCCCAGTCGATGATCCGGGGGGGTGGAGGAGATTTGGTGGGTGAGAGCCACCCCTTCTGCCCAGGTCGGTAGGAGTCCTTTCTGGAGGTCTCCTCTGGAACCTCCTCCGAGGGTCTCCTCTAGGAGTCTCCTCCGGGACCTCCTCTGGAGTCTCCTCTGGGGGCTGCTCAGGACCCCCTCTGTAGGATACGGCGCGGCGTCAGCAGACGGGGGCCGTGTGACGTCGTCGGGCGGATACGGCGTGGCATCAGCAGACGGGGGCCGCTTGACGTCGTCAGGCGGGTACGGCGCGGCGTCAGCAGACGGGGGCCGCGTGACGTAGTCAGGCAGGTACGGCACGGCGTCAGCAGACGGGGGCCGCGTGACGTCGTCGGGCGGATGCGGAGCGACGTCGTCAGGCGGGTGCGGAGCGACGTCCTCAGGCGGGTGCGGAGCGACGTCCTCAGGCGGGTGCGGAGCGACGTCCTCAGGCGGGTGCGAAGCGACGTCCTCCGACGGGTGCGGAGCGTCGTCCTCAGCCGGGTGCGGAGCGGCGTCCTCAGCCGGGTGCGGAGCGGCGTCCTGAGACCGACCGGCCGGGTAGTAGGCAGACGACGGGTATCAGAACAGACGGGCAGTATAAAGTATACGTAACGACCTCACGCTGGGGTAAAGGAAAGACAACGTATATATATATACCCCAGGTGAGGTGATTAACAATTACACCGGGTGATAGTGTACAGGTGTGTGTGTGTGTGCGCCGCCCAGCGCACGTGGCTTGGCCACGCCCCCTGCCAACCACCGTAACTGTGACATTAGCTTTGATTCCTTCGGTAACTGTATTTGTAAACACTACAGGCAGCAGTGTTGAGGAGGGCCACCAGATAAGGGAAGGTAAGATTACATCAAGTTATTGCAGAATAATCAAACCCCCACCCTCACAGGGACCCTGCATACACACTTTACAGAGTTTGTTTCAAAATTAATTATTTTAACTTGACTGAATAATTGTTTGCAGACATTAATTTTAACACCACCATACTGTAATTACACCTTTACATTACAGAGGTTGTTAAGCTGTTGGATGCATTTGAGCGGAGGATGCTCCTCAGGATAGAATTAATGGAAGAAAATGTAAGCAGTGCGATGAGTAGGGTGGAGAACTTGCTGGAGGCCAGGAGACATACTGAGGAATCTCCCCCAGAAAGCATGCTGGAGGACCCCTGTCAAACAACAGGGGATTTGGAAAATTTGTGCCACCTGATTAAAACAGAATCTACTTTCAAGAAGAAAATAGTGAGTGCAGTGACATATCTTTCCTGGTATTTTGACATATGAAACACCGATCATTTGATTTAGATAGATTCAGTACCTTAGCCTACAATCAGGTGTGAGCCTGGGTCGATGGTGAGAGGAGGATGCTGAGGAGAATTGGGACCAATGCACTCTGGGGTCACTACAGCTAGAAGGGAAGGAAGGGAAAGAGGCCTTTTCAGATCCTTCCAATTAATGAAGTAATTATAAGTAAGTATTTGTCTTTTTTTTTACATAAGCACATCAGTGTCTGTGCTATTGAAACATTTTCAGGTTGTATAATGGCAATTACATATAATACCATAAAATAGTTTCATAGAAAGTAGTACATGCTGAATGCTATATTTCAGCCCTGAGCTGCAGTGTCTATCTTACAGGTGCATGTCATAAGGCTTACCCAAAGATTAAAAGGATGCGTGGAACAGTGTATAGCTGTCACATTGAGACATGCCCCTCACCGTGGAACAGTGTACAGCTGTCACATTGAGACATGCCCCTCACCGTGGAACAGTGTATAGCTGTCACATTGAAACATGCCCCACACCGTGGAACAGTGTATAGCTGTTACATTTCTAGTTAGTTGTCATATTTCGTCATTAACTGTTACATTTCTAGTTTGTTGTCATATTTCGTCATTAACTGTTACATTTCTAGTTAGTCGTTATATTTCGTCATTAACTGTTATATTTCTAGTTAGTTGTCATATTTCATCATTAACTGTTATATTTCTAGTTAGTTGTCATATTTCGTCATTAACTGTTACATTTCTAGTTTGTTGTCATATTTCGTCAATAACTGTTATATTTCTAGTTAGTTGTCATATTTCGTCATTAACTGTTATATTTCTAGTTAGTTCAGGGCCACCGTAGAAATTACATTTCAATGATCTCGTAGTTTAAGCAGACCTGTTTGATTGAAAACGTTGAACTATTGTTTTTCAAGGGCCTTTTCAGTTCCTGCACCCTCCCTCTATGGAACGCCCTCCCCATCCACATCCGTCAGGCAACCACCCTACTATCCTTCAAACAACCACCCTACCATCCTTCAAACAACCACCCTACCATCCTTCAAACAACCACCCTACCATCCTTCAAACAACCACCCTACCATCCTTCAAACAACCACCGTACCATCCTTCAAACAACCTCCCTACCATCCTTCAAACAACCACCCTACCATCCTTCAAACAGGCTCTCAAGACCCACCTCTTCAAACTGCCTTTTCCCTGCTAAAACATCCCCCCCTCTATTCCATGACTTGACATTTTTAATTATACTCCTGTTTATTTTTCATTTAATTAGATTATATTTATTTTACCATGTCTGAAAAGCGCCTTGGGTGTCCAGAAAGCACTATATGTGTCAAAAGGGAGTGGTTAGGTAGGACCCCAAATGCAGACAGAGACCAGAGAGGGGAGAACAGGGGTTTTATTTGGCACAGAACACAAGCGCATGTAACCTCCAAGACATACGATGGATCTGGAACCGGGAGGTCGATGTGCGTCGTACCGACAGGTAGTAGGCGAGCGGAACTCCGGGACCGACGAGGGGCTGGAACAGCAGACGGGCGGGTTATCTCTCCGATAGTCCGTAGCAGGATGATCAGAACCAGGGATGAATGTCACCTGGGGACTGGTAGCGTACAGGTTAAACACAGTACGAACGAGCCACGTCTCAAACCGCCGCGGTATAAATAACCCCCAGGTGAGATCAATGGCAATCAGCTATGGTTGGCAGGTGCGTGTGTGTGCGCCCCCAATGCACGCGGCCTGGCCACACCCCCTGTCAACCACCGGAACCGTGACAGTACCCCCCCCTCAACGGGTGCCTCCTGGCGCCCCACTCGGCCTGTTGGGATGTTCCTGATGAAAATTGCGGATGAGGGACAGATCCAGGACATTCAGACATGAAAGGTGGGATGAACCTTCATGGCTGGTGGCAATTTCAACCTTACTGGATTGATGACCTTGTCCACCGTGTATGGTCCCATGTAACAAGGTTGTCCAGGTCGATAGACGGATGCCTGAACCCTCCGACGGTCTTTCAAACGCCGGTTCCGGTCGGCCGTATGAAGGAGCGCCGAGCGGTCCTCCAAATCCGGCGGCAGCGCTGGAGGTGGGCCTGTACCGACGGCACCGCAATCTCCTCCTCCTGGACGGGAAACAGAGGTGGCTGATAGCCCAGTGATGCCTGGAACGGCGACATCCCCGTGGCATCGCTGATGAGGGAGTTGTGGGCGTACTCCACCCAAGGGAGGTGGGAACTCCATGAAGACGGATGGCGCGCGGCGACGCAGCAGAGAGACGCTTCCAGGTCCTAGTTGGCTCTTTCCGTTTGTCCATTGGACTGAGGATGGTATCCGGAGGAGAGCCTGACAGAACGCCTTCCACAACTGCGACGTGAACTGTGGCCCCCGGTCGGACACTATGTCCAGAGGAATCCCGTGCAGACAAAATACCTGCAGAACCAGGAGGTCCGCCGTCTCCCTGGCCGAGGGAAGCTTGGGCAACGGCAAAAAATGGACTGCTTTCGAGAACCGGTCGACGATGGTAAGGATGGTGGAGTTACCAGACGACGGCGGAAGACCGGTGACGAAATCAACCGCGATGTGCGACCAAGGCCGGCGAGGGATAGGCAGCGGCTGCAGCAACTCCGCAGGAGGTCGAGGTGAGGCCTTGCTGCGTGCACAGACGGTGCAGGCCGTGACAAACGCCTGGGTGTCCTGGGAGATGGAAGGCCACCAGAAACTCCCTCTGAGGAAGGACAGGGTCGAACGCAAAGCCGGGATGGCAGGTCAGGCGGGAGGAATGAGCCCACTGCAGCACCCGGGACCTAACTGGATCGGGTACAAACAGCCGGTTAGCGGGACCATTACCTGGATCTGGATAAGCACGCTGAGTCGACCGGACGAGACCCTCGATCTCCCATGTGACAGCCCCAATCACACACACCGGAGGCAGGATGGTCTCTGGCTTGACGAGATCCCTCTCGGCGTCCCACTGGCGAGAGAGAGAATCGTCAGAAGGGTTTGACATTCCGACATCCAGGCCGGTAGGTGAGCGTGAAGTTGAACCGCCCCAGGAACAACGCCCACCGCGCCTGTCGAGAGTTGAGCCGTCTGGCGGTGCGGAGGTAGGCCAAGTTCTTGTGGTCTGTCCAGACCACGAACGGTTGTTCCGCCCCCTCAAGCCAATGCCTCCACTCCTCCAAGGCCAGAACCACTGCCAAGAGCTCCCGATTCCCCACGTCGTAATTCCTCTCCGCGGACGACAGCCATTTAAAAAAAAACGCACAAGGATGCGTCTTCCGATCCCCCGTGGAACGTTGAGATAGTACAGCCCCAATGCCGGAATCTGATGCATCCACCTCCACCACGAACTGGCACCGGAGCCGAGGTGAACAGACGTTTAAGCTGCGCAAAAGCCGCACCCGCCTCAGGAGGCCAGGAGAACGGAGAGAGCGTGGAGGTGAGCCGAGTAAGCGGAGCCGAGTAAGCTACTAAAATCCCGGATGAACCTACGGTAAAAATTGGCAAAACCAAGGAACCGCTGGAGTTGTCTCCGGGACGTAGGCGTCGGCCACTCCGCCACTGCCTTGATCTTAACTGGATCCGACCGAGGCTCGATTATGTATCCCAAGAAGGCCACCGACTTGACGCGGAACTCACACTTCTCCGCCTTGACGAACAGCTTGTTCTCCAATAGCCGCTGAAGTACCAACCGGACGTGCTGAACGTCCTTCTGACTCCCTGAAAAAATCTAAATATCATCCAGGTAGACAAATACGAAGAGATTCAGCATGTCTCGGAGGACGTCGTTCACCAGAGCTTGGAAAACTGCCGGGGAATTGGTGAGACCGAAGGGTATGACCCGGTACTCGAAATGACCCAATGCTGTGTTGAACGCCGTCTTCCACTCGTCCCCCTCCCGGATCCGGACGAGATGGTAGACGGAGCGGCTCGAAGGCTGGGTCGATGAGTGGCAAGGGGTACTTGTCTTTCAAGGTGATATCGTTTAGACCCCGGAAATCGATACACGGCCTCAACGAGTTATCCTTCTTAGTAATAAAGAAAAACCCAGAACCGACAGGCGACAACGAGGGTCTGATCAGGCCCGCTGCCAGTGAGTCGTGAATGTTGGTCTCCATGGCCTGTCTCTCGGGCCGGGACAGGTTGTAGAGTCTTCTAACCGGCAAAGACGCGCCGGGGAGGAGATTGATGGCGCAGTCATATGGTCAGTGAGGAGGTAAGGAGATGGCCCGTTGTTTAGAGAACACCTCCCCGAGGTCGTGGTAAACATGGGGGACCGATGAGAGATCGGGAGGGCTCGGGACCGGGCGGGTGGGTGGCGCTAGAGCGGACCGGAGACAGTTCGAATGGCAGAACATGCTCCAACTTATCACGGAACCCGCCAACCAATCGATGTGTGGATTGTGGATAGCCAACCACAGTCTACCCAATACCACAGGGGTGTTGGGGGAGAAGATGACGTGTAACTGGATGGTCTCCCGGTGATTCCCTGACAGAACCAGAGTGAGCGGAACCGACCGTTGGGTGATCCGGGCCAACGGCTTGCCATCCAGCGAGTTCACCTCCAATGGTAGCTGTATCCGCTCGGTGGGAATACCGGCCCGTACGACCAGAGCGGCATCAATGAAACTGGCATCAGCTCCGGAGTCTACCAACACCTTCACCGGAAGCCTCTCCTTCTCCCAAAGGAGATGTGCGTGAAAATGGGAGCCTGCCAATGCAGCTGGAGATCGGGTCGCATTCTGGCACCTCAGGGACCCCGCCGTCACTGAGGGGCCTGATCTTTTGGGCGCGAAGGGAGTGTCCCATTCTTCCGCAGTAGAGACAAGCTCCCGTGTCCAACCTCCGCTTCCGTTCCTGCTGGGAAAGGACCACCCGATCCAGCTGCATCGGCTCCTCCGCGAAGGAAGCAGCGGACCGAGAATATCTCTTCTCCTCCACTGGGCGGGAGAAGCTTCTGGAAGGACCCGGGGCGTCCCCCCACTACATCGCTAGGTCTGACACCTGAATGGCCCTCTGGATGGCCTCATCAACAGTGCCCGTCTCGCCCCGCAACGCCACCTCCTTGCCCAACTCCCGGTTGAGTCCGTTCTGGAACGCGGACAGGAGCGATTCCTCGTTCCAACCGGACTCCACCGCCAACCGGCGAAACCGGGCGATGTACTCCCGGAGGCTGAGCATTCCCTGCTTAAGCCGCAGCAGGAGTTGTCCAGCCTGGGCACCCCGTATGGGGTGGTCGTACACTCTCATCAGCTCCATTTCTAGAGCCACGAAGGTCTCCACGAGAGGAGATCCCTGCGCACGGAGCGCATCATACATAGCGAGGCGGCCTCCCTCAAGCAGGCTCACTATGTACGCAATTCTCCCAGCTTCTCTCGTAAAGCGGGACGGCTGTGCGCCAAAAATATTCTTGCATTGGAACACGAAGCTCCGACAGGTGTCCGGATCTCCAGAGTACCTCGGCGGGGGCGGGATATGTGGCTCCGCGGGACCAGCAAAAGGCGGAGCTTGTGAAATTGCCGCTTCGAGTTGCGCAATGCGTGCGCCCTGGGACTCCGTGATGTCCACCAGCCGCGTAATTGCCGCCTGGGATTCCGCAATGGCCCGGGGTCCATTATGGCTCGTTCGTTCTGTCACAAGTGCGTGGTTAGGTTGGACCCAGAACGCAGACGGAGACCAGAGAGGGGAGAACAGGGGTTTTATTTGGCACAGAACACAATCGCATGTAACCTCCAAGACATACGATGGATCTGGAACCGGGAGGTCGTGGTGCGTCGTACCGACAGGTAGTGATCTCCGGGACCGACGAGGGGCTGGAATAGCAGACGGGCGGGCTATCTCTTCGATAGTCCGTAGCAGGGTGATCAGAACCAGGGATGAATGTCACCTGGGGACTGGTAGCGTACAGGTTAACACAGTACGAACGAGCGACGTCTCTAACTGACGCCGCGGTATAAATAGCCCGTTATGTATGGTTGTGTTATAAGAGACAGATATAGTGACTACCGTATATACAGTATATCTACAAACTGAGGCTGTAGCACGGGTTATATCTACAAACGGAGGCTGTAGCACGGGTTATATCTCCAAACTGAGGCTGTAGCACGGGTTACATCTCCAAACTGAGGCTGTAGCACGGGTTATATCTCCAAACTGAGGCTGTAGCACGGGTTATATCTCCAAACCGAGGCTGTATCACAGGTTATATCTCCAGATTCGGATTGAAAGGGTTGATGGAGGTTGTTTATTTCAAGATGGGACTGAAGCTGTGCAGCAACCATCCTCTCAAGGGTCTTGGAGATGAAGGGTAGGTTGGAGATGGGCCTGAAGTGGTTCAGATCGGCTGGGTCAGTACTGGGTTTCTTGAGGATGGGAGTGATTGCAGCCAGTTTGAGGGTGGGGGGTACAATTCCAGAGGTGAGGGAGGAGTTAATTATGTCAGTGACCATGGGTGATATGGTAGACAAGCCTTGACCAGGGTGGTGGGAAGAGGATCAAGCTGACAGGTGGTGGTTTTGGCTTTACGGATGAGCCGTAAAGCTATAATGATATATAACTATATATTATATATATAGTTATTAATTATATAGTTATTAATATATTATATATATAGTTATATTGTATATATAACGATAATGCATTTAAATTATATTGCACTTTTCATGTAAAATAAAAATCGGAGTGTTTCTCCTTTAAAATTAGAATGTATTTATTTGCTCAAGAGGGACATTTGCACATTCATGAACATTTTAAAACAAATTTAAATGTAAATGCACCCAATTGCAGCCACAAGACTGATTTCCATTGGTGAGTCGCCCTGCCAAAAGGTACAGGCTGTAGTTAAAATATAAAAAATATTATAGTAAAACAATGCATTACAGTAACAGTAATACAAACTTTACAATAGTAATTAAAATATTTAAAATATTATAATAAAACAATGCATTACAGCAATAGTTCTTAAACATTACGACAGTAGTTAAAATATAAAAAATATTATAGTAAAACAATGCATTACAGTAACAGTAATACAAACATTACAACAGTAGTTAAAGTAAGTCCCATGAGGGGTATCACCGTGTAGAGACCAGAAGGCCTCATTGGTCCTCTATTGCACTTTAAGGTTCCCCATATTGCACTTAGATGCGTCACACAATACATCCCATAATACATATGTTGCGTGTTTGGTGTGTGTACCTTTTGCGTTTCAGAGGAGGTGATGGAACCGACCAGGAGATGGCGACCTGGGGCTGACGACAGCAGCTGCGCTGAGTGGCAGCTCTGAGGGCGGGGCAGTGTACGCAACGCCAGGTGCCCCTGATCAGCTGATGAGCTCCAAGCCACGTGGCAATCAACACGTCCGGAGCTGGGACTAAAGGAGCTTGGAAATGGTTGTACGGGGCAGAACGAGCCAGAAACGAATCACGACAACACGTCGAGCGGACCACGGATCGCCGACACCTCGCACGGGGAACAGGAATGAATGAACAGGGCACGTGTGTAGTTGGCTAAGAGCCCTTATTTTTCCCTTGGTTGCAGTGTCACCCCTACGGGTGTAGTGTGCCAGTTTGTAGTGTCACCCCTACGTGTGCAGTGTACCGCCTGACGAGGGGGGGGAACCGGATAGCGGGGGGGAACTAGCAGGGTGGGGAGACCACCGGGAGCAGGGCCCCTTATAGCCTAGCCTGTAGTCCCAGAGGCAGCCCCACCCAGAGTGTAGTTTTATAGGTTTAGTAGGACTGTATTTTATGAATTATATTGGGAACCCCCTATGTGTTTAATAAAGATTTTTATACTTTTATTCACCGCCTCCGTGCTTGCTTGTTGGAGTGATATTGGAGATGGGTATGGTAGCTAGCCCACTGGAGAGTGTATCCTATGTAGCTACCCGCTTGCACTGTGTGGTTGCATGGGTTAGGACATTCTCCGTGGTGCACTAGTGACACATACATCCCATAATACATACATCACATAATACATACATCCCATAATACATACATCCCATAATACATACATCACATATACACAATCTTAAATCTTAAATGAATTCTCTCATTTGAAGGGACTTTTACTTCTTTCCCCCCTCGGGAAGTGCTACAAGACGCCCGGCCATGGAGAGAAAGTCAGGGGCCTCAGTGTCCATGTGGGGCCCAGAGCGGGGCTCTCCTTCCCCAGGGGCCCCACCTGAATGGTCAGCTACAGTCAGAGGGGGGGGGGGGTACCTGCCTGCCGTCTTGGAGTCCCTGTGCGCGGAGGTCCTCCAGCCCGCCGGGAACGTCTGTCTCCAGGCTAGCCTCCTGCCTACGACTCCCCGCCAACAGGTTCATGGATTGAATAACATTGGCCTTGACATTTTATTACTCTATTGTAGTAGTGCTGAAGTGTGTCTTCTGGGACAAAGTGTTCTCCTCTAGTCAGACTCGAATGTTGCACTTTTTGTCCCGGATCGTGTTGGAACATTGTATATACAATTGAACACTATATGCTATACTATGTACTATACTTATACTGTACAACACTATACTATAACAATACTGTGCACAATCAAAATAACAATAAAAACAATAAAGTAATAGCAGCTTTAACTGGTACACAGGAAACCAGTCAGCCTGCCTCTCATTGCATTTTTATTTTTATTTTTTAACTTTAATTCTATTCAGTTTTATTCTATTTTTAGTCTGTCTGTCGTCGGGTATTGCACATAAGATTTTCACCCACTGCTTTATACTTAAAACTGTGAAGTGACAATAAACTCGACTTGACTTGACTTGACGTGTGTGCGCCTGTATTTGTGTAGGTGTATCTGCGTGTGTGTGCGTGTTTGTAAGTATGTGTGTCTGTCTGTCTTTCTATCTGTCTGTCTCTGTCTATTTGTGTGTGTGTTTGTGTGTGTGTGTGTGTGTGTGTGTGTGTGTGTGTGTGTGTGTGTGTGTGTGTGTGTGTGCGTGTGTGTGTGTGCCTGCCAGTAAAGGGTGTAACCCAAAAAACGAACCAGGATACAACACAAGAAGAATCCAACCCAACAAGACTGTGAACCATTTTAGAGAAACTTCTCAACAGTTGCAGTCAGTAATCAATAGTCTATATTGATTCAAGTGTATGCTTCTGAATAATAAATGATATCATGTTACAATATTGTACAATTCAGATTTTATTGAAAATGAATCAAAGTACGGTCAGAGACTGTGTGTGTCTGAGCTTCTGGTTATCAGAGCTCTCTGTCTATGGTTCTTATTTGAATAAGGTTATTATAGTTCATGACTGAGTGAGTCATGGAACAACAGCCTAGAAGAGGTTAGTCTGAAAGGAACTGAACTGGGAGGGGAACTGGACCAACTGGTTCATCATGCTTTGATACCGAGAGATACTGTAGTCAACTCTGATCTGTGATGTATCGTCAATATATATCACTAATATATCATCATATATCACTTTATTACAGCAGGAAGAAGACTAAGATACTGTAGTCAACTCTGATCTGTGATGTATCATCAATATATATCACTAATATATCATCATATATCACTTTATTACAGCAGGAAGAAGACTAAGATACTGTAGTCAACTCTGATCTGTGATGTATCATCAATATATTTCACTAATATATCATCATATATCACTTTATTACAGTACATTTTTATTTCAGTTATTTCAGTGTTAGTCATTTTTATGTTACAGGTACATTGTCAGTACTTGTACTCAGTATAATAGGTACTTTGTCTGTACGTGTACTCAGTAAAATAGGTACATTGTCAGAACATCTACTCATACTCGATTATAATCGAATCAAATATGAGTGACTCATCTTTCTTTCTACTCACACACACCCTGATCTATCTATCTATCTATCTATCTATCTATCTATCTATCTATCTATCTATCTATCTATCTATCTATCTATCTATCTATCTATCTATCTATCTATCTATCTATCTATCTATCTATCTATCTATCTATCTATCTATCTATCTCTCTCTCTCTCTCTCTCACTCTCTCTCTCTCTCTCTCTCTCTCTCTCTCTCTCTCTCTCTCTCTCTCTCTCTCTCTCTCTCTCTCTCTCTCTCTCTCTCTCTCTCTCTCTCTCTCTCTCTCTCTCGTAGCTCGTTGCTCCCGGATAGATACGAGGGGGGGCGGGGCCATGAGATGACTTAATTTTTCAGGATACAAAACTCACCGAAACCAAAGCAGCAAGACGTGACGTGGAGACAGAGACAGTTCCTCTCTTTGTGACTCGACGTGGAGATAGAGACAGTTGCCAACTAAGCGGTGGACAGCGTTCTAAGGTGAGTAGTGACTGTTGACCAAGGGCTTCAAAGAGTTAGTTCTGCACCAGGGAGCCTGTTCCAACGGACACACTTTGATGGTGGACCATTGTCAAGTTCATGTAGTATTATATGTTTATATCAAGCACTACGCTACACCATCACTCATATATATGTACAAATATAACCATTGTAATACGTTTTAAAAATAATGTGATCGTTTTTTAACTTGATTCAACAATGTTTTGTAGGAATGACCTCTGCTAACTCTTCCTGGTCTGAGGAGAACTTTTCCTGTTCCGTCTGTCTGGATGTGTTCAACAGTCCAGTTTCCACACCATGTGGACACAACTTCTGTAGAGCCTGTATCACCACGTTCTGGGAGGACCAGGTCCAGTT
>CM051021.1:21922813-21927813 GCA_027704905.1 Muraenolepis orangiensis | reverse complement strand
TTGAAACAAGTAGAAGAAGAGCAGGACACTAGAGATTAGACGGGACACGGTCCTACAGTCAGTGGTTCAGTAAGTGGTCCTGTGTTATGAATCAAGTTATGGACATATATATGACATTGCTTCTGTTGGAAACTCATTCTGTGTCTCTCTGTTGCTTCAAAGTGTTCCAAGTGTGTTTCTTTTTAATCTAAATATGGATCAATGGGAGGGGCTTTTAATAACTAGTAATGAATAACAGTTATAGATCTATATCTATATATATATGCAAGGTGTGTATGTAGTATAATTTCTACTCGGGTGGAAATAAGAATCTTTAAGAGAGGTCCGGATACTAAGTTCAATATCTTTATTGAACAAAAGCATCAAATGAAAGCATCTACTGCAGCAAGATGGAGCCTGCCGTGCCAATTCACAGACTGGCGACGCACTCCTTTACCAAACATTATATAGGAAATAGTATCACAAACATCTACTACTCCTATTGGTCAAAGTAACAAACATCGACTAATCCTATTGGTCTGAGAGGTACAACCAGTATCCACTACTCTGGTTGGTCACGGTGTCTTCATTGTCACGTCACAAGTTTACAACCACAAACCCCCAGGGGGGGGTCGCATTCCTTGCCACACCTGTTGACAGCATCTCCAACAACCCCAGGGGGTCGCATTCCTAGCAACGCCCTTTGGTCGCCTCAACATGCATGGCCCTTACAATGCATAAAGTATCACAGATAGTGTTTTAGTTTTATACTTAGGGTATAAAAATACACTACATGTACAAGGGTGTGTGTGTGTGTGTGATGGGGGGAGAGAGAAATCGTGTGATGCTCTCTCTCTCTCTTGTCAGTTTCACTTCCTGTCAAACTACAGCGTACTGAAACCTGGCGGAACCTCAGCTAGCGGCACGCCAGGGGGGGCGGCGTCGAAGATCATCGCCCGCAAGGTGACCACGCACACGCACACATAACAAACACACACGCACACACGCAGACACACACTCGTGCACACACACAGACACACGCTCACACATCCACAGTGTTTCAGCTTTAGGGTTAATGGGGGCCACTGGCCTTTTGAGTTTGTTTACTTTGCCTAACCCTTTTTTTAATTATTTGACCTGAATTGAGTGCCCTCAAATGTGTGTGTATGTGCGTGTGTGTTTGTTATGTATGTGTGTATATGTGTGTGTGTGTGTATATGTGTGTGTGTGAGTATGTGTGTTTGTTATGTGTGTGTGTGTGTGTGAGAATGTGTGTTTGTGTGTGAGAGTGTGTGTGTGTGTGTGTGTGTGTGTGATTTTTCAAGACAACGTTCTATTAAATGGGTTGGAGCCAGATTCAGTCCTTATTATTTATTTATTTATTTAGTTAAATATATGAAGCAATATTGATTGGAAAACGGTTGGAAATTAACTTGATTGATAACATATTTTATTTGTTATGATTTGGATGCGTGTCGCTTCGACAACGTGGAGGCGTGTCTGGTCCAGCCCATTTTGAACCGGTGATTGCAGCACCTGAGCGTGTGAACACACTTTTATCAATGGGGCCGGTGCCCTAGCAAAACACCACACTGGAAACGCAAGGCACGCCCAGACGGGTTTTGACCGTCGCAAGCGCTACGGATTTGGAACTTTAGAAATTGGAAACGAGGACACCATGCAACGGGAATAAGCCAGCACACCTCCACGTCGTATGGTAAGAACCCATCCACGCTAAACAAAGCTTCAAGTAAATGACAATAAATACCCTTTTCTATAAACCAAACAAATTCATCTCCGCTGTTTTCTTACGGAAAAGCGCATGCGCGCGTCAACCAAGGCTGTGGATTTCACAAAATGGTTTACTCTACGATTAGCTTGATGTGCTAGCATACAGCATAAGGTTCAATTCAATTCATCATGTGTTCACAATTTAAAACCAAAAAGCTTAAGTATCAAGTCAAGTACATTTTATGAGTCTAGCCCTTAATCCCAGTTCCAGTCTCAATGGGCTTCACTACAGGCCTCATGTCAACAACACCCCTCAAACCCCTAGCCCCCCCCCCCCAGCCCCACCCCCCTTAGCCCCGCCCCCATTAGTCCCACCCCCAAACCCCTAGCCCCCCCAGGGGTCTAAAGTTGGCACACACACACACACCCACACACACACACTCACACACAAACACTCACAGCGCCCCAAGTCTCTTCTAGAATAAGAAACCAACACAAGCCAACAGTTCTAATCCACCAACTCACATCAAGCTCCCTTTGATGAACAACATTTATAATCTAAAGATTGAACCAAGTCCACATCAATCTGGTCCTCAGGTCAACACATGGTGAATAATGGAGCCCTGCTCTAAAGGCTGGCTGGAGTCCTCACTGACAACTGGTTTCTCTTCCTCTTACTGAGGAACACATCTTTAGTTAGGGCTTTACTTCAATACCTTTGTGTCTGATGTTGTTCTTTACATGAATTCATCTTTCATTAGGTCTTTAATTCAGTATGTTTGTGTCTGATGTTTTTCTTTCCTGTTGTGTCTGTGGTGAAAAAATGGATTCCTTATCAAAATCAGATCACAAATACACAGTTGTGTGTGTGTGTGTGTGTGTGTGTGTGTGTGTGTGTGTGTGTGTGTGTGTGTGTGTGTGTGTGTGTGTGTGTGTGTGTGTGTGTGGTACTGAGTAGTACTGTTTCAGTGAGTGGTGGGCTTTGCTCAGGTGAAGGGGGCGGGGCTAAAGCTATAAGCCACAGGTGTGGCGTGTGACGGCAGGGCAGCAGGCAGCAGCAATACCGTCATTGACACGCAGACGCAGCCTTATGGTCACCAGATTATTAGGATCTCCTGTTTATTTCTATGTTTAATATTGTTTTCATATTTTGTTCTTTCTGGCCAATAAACAAGCAAAAAGAGCAACAAAAACGTCCAGTGGTTTTCAGTTCTGCGAGTCTGACACTGCTTCCCAGCCCCAAGCTCTACAAGTGGTCAAGAAAGGAACCTTCAAATATTGTTATAGGACAGACTTTTTTGGATTTTGGCCACTACAATAAGTCAATGACGAGCTGTGATTGAAGACGCGAGGACTATTGGAGGATCAAAGGGATCCAAGGAATCAAAGACGAAAAACGCCGGCCCGACGCGTGGCTGCAAACAAACACTTCGGAGGAGGTATGTGCTTACAAAACCAACATCACATGAAGGATTATTCGTTTGGAAGAAATACATGAATTATTTATAAACGGACTTCACCGCTGATATATGTGTTTATGGACAGTGAATCTTTTATTTTGTTAACTTTTCTGTGACGTTGGCTATAAAGAGCAGCGGTGAAATACAGCCATGAATTAACTTTTGAAGTAACCGGAGTTAAGTTCAGAAAGACAAGGATAACGAAATAACCAGAACTGTTTCTAAACACGTTGAAGACTTTTTGGATTTATTTATTTGTTTATTTTGGATTAAAATGGCGAGTTCTGATGAGTCGGACTCGCCGGACGTTAAAGACATGGATGAGGCGCAGCTGCGTGCATCGAGATCAGGAAAGGCTTCCCATTTAACACAGAGAATGAACATTGTGAACAGCCTAATGACTGATAAAGAATGCCTGGATGAAGTCAAAGGGAATATGATGAAGTTTAACGGACGTTCGGATGATTTTAAAGCCTTGCATGTGCAATTGCGCAAATGTTGGATGAGAGCGCAAGAAAAGAGGACGATGAGAAATGGTATCAGCCGAGATGTACGCACATAATCTCATTCCTTGCCAAAGTTACAAAGTGGATAACCGACATAGAAAATGCTGATTAACTCAACTTGACTCAAGTGGAAGGTCTGCCAGCTGAAGAAGGTGAATGGGCAAATGAAGACGGCCATCCAAAACAAATGGATCCACGCTCAACGAGGTCCAGCCACTCTTCCTCTTCCTCAACATTACGCATCAACGCCGAGGCAGAGAGAGAAGCCTTATTGGCTAAAGCTTCTATGTTACAATAATAACATGCCATTGAAGAACAGGAACAAATGTTACAAAAAAGAAGAGAAACATTAGAATTACAAGGAGAAATAGCAGCCAACACAGCCAAAATGAACAATCTTAAAGACAGTGAATTATGCAGGTGCCGCCCTGTACAGGCTGAAGCAGCAGCTACCACACTGGTAGATTCAAAGCCAGATATTTCAGTTCATCCTTATGACAGAGGTGCTCCAGTTGTTAGGAGCAAGGCAGGCGCACTTCACTTGCCCTTTTTTAATGTTTGTGAAGGTAATGCTCACAGTTGGCCCGATGTTCAGCCAGAAGACTGCATTAATGATCAGCATCAGCCACAACCAGTGCACACTATTCGACCTGTCATACCCCAAAACACACAGCCAACTCTGCCACAAAGACAAAGCCCCCCTACACCCAGCACAGCAAAGGATGACCACATGATTAAAATACTGGAAAATCAAAGCAGCTTGACGAGGATTCTTGTGAAACAACAACTTCTCGCCACGCTGCCGCAGGGAAACATTCTACCCTTTGATGGACACATTCTGGAGTACAAGTCCTGTATTCACTTCTTTGAACATTGTATTGAAAGCAAAACAGACAACAACAGAGACAGGTTGCAGTTCCTTATACAGTTTACAAGAGGCCAAGCTCAACGGCTAGTCAAAAGCTGTGAATACATGTCTCCAGACAGAGGCTATCAGAAAGCAAAAAGTTTACTAAAGGAAAACTTTGGGAACGAATACAAGCTCTCTTGTGCTTACCTGGAAAAAGCTCTATCCTGGCCCCTAGTTAAAACTGAAGATTCAAGGTCGCTGCAGGATTACGCCATGTTTCTAAGGAGTTGCTGCAATGCTATGGAGGAGATGGAGTACTTGGAGGAACTAGACACAGTGTTCAACATGAGAAGCATTGTGCTTAAGCTACCATACAAGCTCAGGGAGAGATGGCGCAGCACAGCTTACGCACTGCAAGAGGAGCGCAGTCGTAGAGTAAGGATTTTAGACCTTGTCTATTTCATTGAAAGGCAA
>CM051021.1:21916938-21921813 GCA_027704905.1 Muraenolepis orangiensis | reverse complement strand
CAGTTTGTAGTGTCACCCCTACGTGTGCAGTGTACCGCCTGACGAGGGGGGGGAACCGGATAGCGGGGGGGAACTAGCAGGGTGGGGAGACCACCGGGAGCAGGGCCCCTTATAGCCTAGCCTGTAGTCCCAGAGGCAGCCCCACGCACAGTGTAGTTTTATAGGTTTAGTAGTACTGTATTTTATGAATTATATTGGGAACCCCTATGTGTTTAATAAAGATTTTTATACTTTTATTCACCGCCTCCGTGCTTGCTTGTTGGAGTGATATTGGAGATCGGTATGGTAGCTAGCCCACTGGAGAGTGTATCCTATGTAGCTACCCGCTTGCACTGTGTGGTTGCATGGGTTAGGACATTCTCCGTGGTGCACTAGTGACACATACATCCCATAATACATACATCCCATAATACATACATCCCATATATACATCCCATAATACATACATCACATATACACAATCTTAAATCTTAAATTAATTCTCTCATTTGAAGGGACTTTTAGTTCTTTCCCCCCTCGGGAAGTGCTACAAGACGCCCGGCCATGGAGAGAAAGTCAGGGGCCTCAGTGTCCATGTGGGGCCCAGAGCGGGGCTCTCCTTCCCCAGGGGCCCCACCTGAATGGTCAGCTGAAGAATCGAAACTACAGTCAGAGGGGGGGGGGGTACCTGCCTGCCGTCTTGGAGTCCCTGTGCGCGGAGGTCCTCCAGCCCGCCGGGAACGTCTGTCTCCAGGCTAGCCTCCTGCCTACGACTCCCCGCCAACAGGTTCATGGATTGAATAACATTGGCCTCGACATTTTATTACTCTATTGTAGTAGTGCTGAAGTGTGTCTTCTGGGACAAAGTGTTCAACTTTGCACGACTCTAGCAAAGTTTGCCGCTCTTGGAAGAGGTGGGGGACTCCTCGAGTCAGACTCGAAAGTTGCACTTTTTGTCACGGATCGTGTGGAACATTGTATATACATTGAACACTATATGCTATACTATGTACTATACTTATACTGTACAACACTATACTATAACAATACTTTTTATTTTTTAACTTTAATTCTATTCAGTTTTATTCTATTTTTATCTATTATTATCATTATTATCATTATTAGCTAGCCCACTGGAGAGTGTATCCTATGTAGCTACCCGCTTGCACTGTGTGGTTGCATGGGTTAGGACATTCTCCGTGGTGCACTAGTGACACATACATCCCATAATACATACATCCCATAATACATACATCACATATACACAATCTTAAATCTTAAATTAATTCTCTCATTTGAAGGGACTTTTAGTTCTTTCCCCCCTCGGGAAGTGCTACAAGACGCCCGGCCATGGAGAGAAAGTCAGGGGCCTCAGTGTCCATGTGGGGCCCAGAGCGGGGCTCTCCTTCCCCAGGGGCCCCACCTGAATGGTCAGCTGAAGAATCGAAACTACAGTCAGAGGGGGGGGGGTACCTGCCTGCCGTCTTGGAGTCCCTGTGCGCGGAGGTCCTCCAGCCCGCCGGGAACGTCTGTCTCCAGGCTAGCCTCCTGCCTACGACTCCCCGCCAACAGGTTCATGGATTGAATAACATTGGCCTCGACATTTTATTACTCTATTGTAGTAGTGCTGAAGTGTGTCTTCTGGGACAAAGTGTTCAACTTTGCACGACTCTAGCAAAGTTTGCCGCTCTTGGAAGAGGTGGGGGACTCCTCGAGTCAGACTCGAAAGTTGCACTTTTTGTCACGGATCGTGTTGGAACATTGTATATACAATTGAACACTATATGCTATACTATGTACTATACTTTACTGTACAACATACTGTACAACAACACTATACTATAACAATACTTTTTATTTTTTAACTTTAATTCTATTCAGTTTTATTCTATTTTTATCTATTATTATCTTATTTTTATAACTGCTGCCTGTCGTTGGGTATTGCACATAAGATTTTCACCCACTGCTTTATACTTAAAACTGTGAAGTGACAATAAACTCGACTTGACTTGACTTGACGTGTGTGCGCCTGTGTTTGTGTCGGTGTATCTGCGTGTGTGTGCGTGTGTGTAAGTATGTGTGTCTGTCTGTCTTTCTATCTGTCTGTCTCTGTCTATTTGTGTGTGTGTGTGTGTGTGTGTGTGTGTGTGCCTGCCAGTAAAGGGTGTAACCCAAAAAACGAACCAGGAAACAACACAAGAAGAATCCAACCCAACAAGACTGTGAACCATTTTAGAGAAACTTCTCAACAGTTGCAGTCAGTAATCAATAGTCTATATTGATTCAAGTGTATGCTTCTGAATAATAAATGATATCATGTTACAATATTGTACAATTCAGATTTTATTGAAAATGAATCAAAGTACGGTCAGAGACTGTGTGTGTCTGAGCTTCTGGTTATCAGAGCTCTCTGTCTATGGTTCTTATTTGAATAAGGTTATTATAGTTCATGACTGAGTGAGTCATGGAACAACAGCCTAGAAGAGGTTAGTCTGAAAGGAACTGAACTGGGAGGGGAACTGGACCAACTGGTTCATCATGCTTTGATACCGAGAGATACTGTAGTCAACTCTGTTCTGTGATGTATCATCAATATATATCACTAATATATCATCATATATCACTTTATTACAGCAGGAAGAAGACTACGATACTGTAGTCAACTCTGATCTGTGATGTATCATCAATATATATCACTAATATATCATCATATATCACTTTATTACAGTATATTTTTATTTCAGTTATTGCAGTGTTAGTCATTTTTATGTTACAGGTACATTGTCAGTACTTGTACTCAGTATAATAGGTACTTTGTCAGTACTTGTACTCAGTATAATAGGTATATTGTCAGTACGTATACTCAGTAAAATAGGTACATTGTCAGAACTTGTACTCAGTATAATAGGTACATTGTCAGTACAATAGGTACATTGTCAGTACTTGTACTCAGTATAATAGGTACTTTGTCAGTACATCTACTCAACAACAAACAACAACAACAAATCGTGAGGATAGAATCCTCTTTATTGGTCACATACATGAAGACATACAGTGAAACATGTTCTCTGCATTTAACCCATCCTAGTATTAGGAGCAGTGGGCAGCTATTCATACAGCGCCCGGGGAGCAGTTAGGGTTAGGGTCTTCCTCAAGGACACCTCGACAGTTTTTGCTAGGAGGAGCCGGGGATCGAACCAGCAACCTTCCGGTTGTGAGGCGACCGCTCTACTCATACTCGATTAGAATCGAATCAAATATGAGTGACTCATCTTTCTTTCTACTCCCACACACACACACACACACACACACCCTGAACAATCTATCTTCCTCTCTCTCTCTCTCTCTCTCTCTCTCTCTCTCTCTCTCTCTCTCTCTCTCTCTCTCTCTCTCTCTCTCTCTCTCTCTCTCTCTCTCTCTCTCTCTCTCTCTCTCTCTCTCTCTCTCTCTCTCTCTCTCATGTCGCTCATAGCTCGTTGCTCCCGGATAGACACGAGGGGGGGCGGGGCCATGAGATGACTTAACTTTTCAGGATACAAAACTCACCGAAACCAAAGCAGCAAGACGCGACGTGGAGACAGAGACAGTTCCTCTCTTTGTGACTCGACGTGGAGATAGAAACAGTTGCCAACTAAGCGGTGGACAGCGTTCTAAGGTGAGTAGTGAGTGTGACCAAGGGCTTCAAAGAGTTAGTTCTGCACCAGGGAGCCTGTTCCAACGGACACACTTTGATGGTGGACCATTGTTAAGTTCATGTAGTATTATATGTTTATATCAAGCACTACGCTACACCATCACTCATATATATGTACAAATATAACCATTGTAATACGTTTTAAAAATAATGTGATCGTTTTTTAACTTGATTCAACAATGTTTTGTAGGAATGACCTCTGCTAACTCTTCCTGGTCTGAGGAGAACTTTTCCTGTTCCGTCTGTCTGGATGTGTTCAACAGTCCAGTTTCCACACCATGTGGACACAACTTCTGTAGAGCCTGTATCACCACGTTCTGGGAGGACCAGGTCCAGTTCAAATGTCCTGTTTGCAACGAGCTTTTCCACACAAGACCCGATCTACGGATCAATACCTTCATATCAGAGATGGTTGATCAGTTTAGACGGTCTGTACCGGTCAAAGAGCAGCCTTATGTTGAACCTGGAGAAGTTCCCTGTGACATCTGTACGGGGACCAAGCTGAAGGCTGTCAAGTCCTGCTTTGTGTGTCTTATGTCTTACTGCCACTCCCACCTGGAGCCACATCAGAGAGTCTTAGGCCTGAAGAAACATAAGCTGGTGGAGCCTCAGGACCGTCTGGAAGACCGGATGTGTAAGAAACACAATTATCAACTTTGGAGCTCTTCTGTCAGACTGAACAGGTGTGTGTGTGTCAGTTCTGTACAGAGACGGACCACGAGTCCCATCCTGTTGTACCTCTGAAGGAGGAATATGAGCTGAAGATGCCCCAGCTGGGGAAGATAGAGTCTGATGTTCAGCAGATGATCCAGGAGAGAAAAAAAAAGATTCAGGAGATCATAGACGCAGTGAAGCTCAGCAGAGCAGACGCAGACCGAGAGCTAGCCGACGGTGACCAGGTCCTCGACGCTCTGATGCGCTGCATTGAAAAGTGTCGGGACGATCTCAACCAAACGGTTCAAGAGAAACTGAAATCCATAGAGAGACAAGCTGAAGACCTCATCAAAGAGCTGGAGCAGGAAGTTAAAGATCTGACCAATAGGAGCTCAGAGGTGAAGCAGCTCTCACAGACTGAAGACCACCTCCACTTCCTCCAGAGCTTCATATCCCTGAAGAATCCTCCACACACCAGGGACTGGACCAGGGTGGAGGTCCCTCCTCCTCCGTCATACGCAGGGACCTTGAGGAGATCCCTGGATCAG
>CM051021.1:21906938-21911938 GCA_027704905.1 Muraenolepis orangiensis | reverse complement strand
AGATGTCCAACTCGGTGTCGTGTAGCCATGCCCGCATCTCTGGTCCTAGGTCGAAGAGGCTGGCTTCCGAGGGTGGTCTATATAAGGGGCAGATGGTGATTATATGGTCGGCGGTCTGGTCAGGGTCACCGCACTCGCATGCCGCACTGTCCGCCAAGCCCCACGTCTTCATTGATGCTTTAAAGCGACCGACCCCAGTTCGTAGACGGTTCAGTGTGGTCCATTGCCGACGTGGTAGGTCGTCTCCTCCAATGGCGCAATCTCCTGGGTCCCAGATGTAACAGTGGATTCGGGAGGGCCCGGCTGACTCCCACTCCTGCTTCCAAGCTGCTGCCAACCATGCATCTCTGGAGATGTCCTCAGAGGTGGAGTTGAGCATCTCTTGTGCTGCCTTGTTGTAGGGGTGGCGGGACTTGAGTCTGCTTGGAGGTGCTGGTGTTATTGTGGTGTTGTGCAAGATGTGCCAGTCATACTTTTGTGCCTTCCTGGCCAGGGCGAGGGTGGCAGCCTCCCGTCGGAGGCCGGCCGGTGCTATTCCCGCGAGGACTGGCAAGAGGGACACAGGGGTAGGCTTTAAGCATCCAGTTATTATTCGGAGGGAGGTATTGATAGCCACGTTGACCTTTATCGCATGAGGGCTTCTGCTCCAGACTGGGGCGCAGTATTCCGCTGCAGAGAAGACCAGGGCTTGGGTGGATATTCGCAGCGTCTTAGCGGAGGCTCCCCAGGTTGTTCCAGCGAGGCGGCGGATCAGCGCGACCCTGGATGTCACCTTGGCCTTGACTTCTTCCAGGTGTTGTTTGAATGATAATGTCCGATCCAGACGCACTCCAAGATACTTCGGGGCTTGCTGGACCTCCAGACATTTGTTGTCGACGTGCACCTGAAGTTCCCTCCTGGCTTCTCTGGTGCTAAGGTGGTATGCCGCTGCGACTGTTTTTCCGACGCTGAGCTGTAGACGCCACCTTCGAAGGTATGCTACCAGTGTGCCCATGTCTTCGTTAAGCCCCTCTTCCATCGCCTTCCACGTTGGTCGGCTCAGCATGATGGCAAGATCGTCTGCGTAGCCATACTTTCTGGATACTGTATCAGGTAGGTCGTGGATGTAAACATTGAACAGCATCGGCGAGAGAACAGACCCCTGCGGTACCCCGTTCTTCAGTCTTCTGAGCCTACTGCACTGGCCACTGCTGGTCTGGAGGATGAAGCTGCGGTTGGAAAGTGTCTCCATGATGAACTTCACCATGTGGCGGTCCGGTATTGTCCTCAGCAGCTTCAGGTGGAGTCCCCGGTGCCACACGGTGTCATATGCAGCAGTCAGATCCAGGTACACTACCCCAGCTTTCTCATTGTTCTGGAAGCTGTCCTCGATGTCCTGACAGAGTAGTGTTACCTGGTCTGCTGTTGATCTTCCACGACGGAAACCAGCTTGTTCCCGTGGGAGCTGTGAGTCCACCACTGGCTCGATGCGGCTATGGATCATCCTCTCCAAGATCTTAAATGGGACACAGAGCAACGAGATTGGTCTGTATGACTTGGGGTCTTCTGCAGGTTTATTTGGCTTCGGCAGAGCTATGACAGAGGCACGGCGCCAAGTCTTTGGGAGCTTTAATCTCTGGTAGCATGATGTATAGAAAGCACAGAGCCAGCCAGATGTTGTTGTGCTCTGGTGGATGACGAACTCCGGGTGGATGTTGTCACGGCCAGGGGATTTGCCTGGCTTGAGCTTGCTCATGGCCTCACTGAGTTCCTCTGCTGTGAATTCTCCCGAGAGGTTGGAATCGACACTGGCCGCTCCTGAGATGCAAGACACCTCACGCGATGTCAGTCGGGCAAAGTCTTTGTCAGCATCCGGGAAGCGGCCATTCTTCAGGAGCTGGGATGCGATGGCATTTGCTGTGACTGGGCAGCTGTGGGGAGTTGTATTTCTGCCTGTGAGCTGGTTGATGGTCTGCCACGCCTTGCGACTAGAATGGGTGAAGTCGATTGATTCAACGACTTCTGTCCATCTGGCCCTGCGGGTGATATCCAGCTTCTGTAGCAGTGCTGCTGCAGTCACATCCACCTCTTCTCTGGAGCTAGCCCTCTGGTGGTCACACAGAAGGCGGCTGCATTCCTCGTCCCAACCTGGGATGTAATTCCTGTTATAGCCACGTGGGATGGTCTTCTTTGCCGCACCCAGGAGGACCTGGCAGTAGGCTGCATAGGCCGCATCCAGGTCGGCTGTGTCTGGGTCTGGCAGGCCAGCTGACCTTCTTTCAGTCTCCTCAGCATACGACTCCCAGTTGGCCTTTCGGAAGTTCCATCGCTTGGCGGGTTTCCCTGGTACCGGTTCCACCAGTGATGGGACTTTAATGATGGATGGTCGGTGGTGTGAGCGGGGAAACCTGTCCAGGACGCGTCTCTCCGGTTTCGGGTCGTTACTGTGGCAGATGGCGAAGGCCAGGTCCGGGTTGGTGGAGGTATTCCAGCGTGCAGAGAAGAAGGTTGGAGGCTCCTTGGGGTCATACAGCAGCAGAGCATCAGTGTTGGAGGCCCATTCACTCAGCGCCACTCCATTAGGTGTTGTGTGGTTGTAACCCCAGTCTGTGTGCTGACAGTTGAAGTCACCTGCATAGATGGCGGGTGCAGTTATTGATGGGAGTGACGTCGCGGACAGCTCTGATGGTGGGGGCTTGTATACGTTGACGACTGATGTTTCCTGGATTTTAGTAACCAGCCACTCGATGCTAGAGCCTGGTGGGGATTGGCTACTGGCTGACCAGTTTATTTCAGTCCGGACGAACGTTGCCACACCGTGTTGCTTGCTGTAGATGGACCCAGCGAGATGGAACCCAGGGATCTTGAGGATGTTGTCTGATGTGCAGTGTGTCTCCTGCAGGAGCAGAACCGCTGCCCCGTTAGAATCAGCCAGGTGACGCAGGACTTGGAGTTTGGCGGTTGTTAGGCCCTCGACATTGAGTTGAAACACTGACAGGCCTCGGTTTTGGACGGTCGGGATGACTGCCCGTCCGCCGATCCTAAGCCTGGCAGCTCGACGTTTGGTTGGCGACATTAGTTTCACAAGTTGGTCTTGCACCATTCCTTGTTACTTGCGGAGGAGGCCACGTGGAGGCTGTCGTCTTCTTCTCTCCAGAGAGAAATCGTGTGATGCTCTCTCTCTCTCTTGTCAGTTTCACTTCCTGTCAAACTACAGCGTACTGAAACCTGGCGGAACCTCAGCTAGCGGCACGCCAGGGGGGCGGCGTCGAAGATCATCGCCCGCAAGGTGACCACGCACACGCACACGCACACATAACAAACACACACGCACACACGCAGACACACACTCGTGCACACACACAGACACACGCTCACACATCCACAGTGTTTCAGCTTTAGGGTTAATGGGGGCCACTGGCCTTTTGAGTTTGTTTACTTTGCCTAACCCTTTTTTTATTATTTGACCTGAATTGAGTGCCCTCAAATGTGTGTGTATGTGCGTGTGTGTTTGTTATGTATGTGTGTATATGTGTGTGTGTGTGTATATGTGTGTGTGTGAGTATGTGTGTTTGTTATGTGTGTGTGTGTGTGTGAGAATGTGTGTTTGTGTGTGAGAGTGTGTGTGTGTGTGTGTGTGTGATTTTTCAAGACAACGTTCTATTAAATGGGTTGGAGCCAGATTCAGTCCTTATTATTTATTTATTTATTTAGTTAAATATATGAAGCAATATTGTTTGGAAAACGATTGGAAATCAACTTGATTGATAACATCTTTTATTTGTTATGATTTGGATGCGTGTCGCTTCGACAACGTGGAGGCGTGTCTGGTCCAGCCCATTTTGAACCGGTGATTGCAGCACCTGAGCGTGTGAACACACTTTTATCAATGGGGCCGGTGCCCTAGCAAAACACCACACTGGAAACGCAAGGCACGCCCAGACGGTTTTGACCGTCGCAAGCGCTACGGATTTGGAACTTTAGAAATTGGAAACGAGGACACCATGCAACGGGAATAAGCCAGCGCACCTCCACGTCGTATGGTAAGAACCCATCCACGCTTAACAAAGCTTCAAGTAAATGACAATAAATACCCTTTTCTATAAACCAAACAAATTCATCTCCGCTGTTTTCTTACGGAAAAGCGCATGCGCGCGTCAACCAAGGCTGTGGATTTCACAAAATGGTTTACTCTACGATAGCTGATGTGCTAGCATACAGCATAAGGTTCAATTCAATTCATCATGTGTTCACAATTTAAAACCAAAAAGCTTAAGTATCAAGTCAAGTACATTTTATGAGTCTAGCCCTTAATCCCAGTTCCAGTCTCAATGGGCTTCACTACAGGCCTCATGTCAACAACGCCCCTCAAACCCCTAGCCCCCCCCCAGCCCCACCCCCCTTAGCCCCGCCCCCATTAGTCCCACCCCCAAACCCCTAGCCCCCCCAGGGGTCTAAAGTTGGCACACACACACACCACACACACACACTCACACACACACACTCACAGCGCCTCCGTGGCAACCCCTCACCTGCACCCCAAGTCTCTTCTAGAATAAGAAACCAACCCAAGCCAACAGTTCTAATCCACCAACTCACATCAAGCTCCCTTTGATGAACAACATTTATGTTCTAAAGATTGAACCAAGTCCACATCAATCTGGTCCTCAGGTCAACACATGGTGAATAATGGAGCCCTGCTCTAAAGGCTGGCTGGAGTCCTCACTGACAACTGGTTTCTCTTCCTCTTACTGAGGAACACATCTTTAGTTAGGGCTTTACTTCAATACCTTTGTGTCTGATGTTGTTCTTTACATGAATTCATCTTTCATTAGGTCTTTAGTTCAATATGTTTGTGTCTGATGTTGTTTCTTTCCTGTTGTGTCTGTGGTGAAAAAATGGATTCCTTATCAAAATCAGATCACAAATACACAGTTGTGTGTGTGTGTGTGTGTGTGTGTGTGTGTGTGTGTGTGGTACTGAGTAGTACTGTTTCAGTGAGTGGTGGGCTTTGCTCAGGT
>CM051021.1:21894363-21905938 GCA_027704905.1 Muraenolepis orangiensis | reverse complement strand
GTATGTGGGGGGGGGGGCGGAGGGGTGGGGGGGGGGGCTCAGGTGGCCTCGGTGGGCTACTCCGCTCAGGGTCGGGGATGTAGCGGCGCCGGCGAGCGCTAACGGCTAGGCTAGGCTACACTGTAAACCCGAATGTTCAAAGTAATCAAATAGATTAAGTAGCGTGTACTCAAAGTTTCAAAAAAGTTCTACGAACTCAAAAATGTTGAGTTCGTGTGACTTGTCGTCCTTTTTTGAGTAACTGCAACTTAACTTGATTGATTAACTTGATTGACTTGAACTATTTGTGTATTAAGTAAGCATAACTTAAAAGCATAACTTAAGCACGATAATTAAATCATAATTATAATAATATAATAATATATAATAATAATAAAATAAAATAAAATAATTTAAATAATTAAGTAATTACATATTCAAAATGATAAATTCCACTGATTTCTATTGTTTCAACATTCATGTGTCTGATGTCAGTAACATTATAGTGGGTATTGGGGAGGACTTTAAAGGACTGTATATGATGACTCTGTATATCGCGCGCACTCGCACTCGTGTCGGTCAGAACACAAGACAAGAGGTACGATCTTTGGTCTTTAATCCACAGGCATGGGTTCTTCTGGCATTTATCTGGGGTTGGGTGTGTGGTATATACTCATGGAAGCAGTGATTCCTGTGGAATTGATCTCATGGGTGTCAGACGGGGGGGGGATTCAGGTCGCGATGGCCAGCGGTGGGGGTGGGGGGGAGGGTGGCGGCGGGACTTCAGGTCCGAACGGGGGGGGGCGTTAACGGCGACGCGTTAGTAACGCATTAACCTTGACAGCCCTATTCTTTATTATCAAATGTATGGTGTGGCGGCAAGGTTTTAGCCGTGGAAACCTTACCAGCGGAAACGCTGCATGAACGCACACATTGGTCTAGTCGCCACCCTTGAGGGTCAGACGATGTTTCAGCAACACGCCCCTCCCCCCTCCATGAACTGTTTCAGCAACACGCCCCTCCCCCCTCCATGAACTGTTTCAGCAACACCCCCTCCCCCCTCCATGAACTGTTTCAGCAACACGCCCCTCTCCCCTTGACGGGCGGTTTCAACCCACCCCCCACCCCCATTTGATTCGCTCCACCCCCCTCCCCCACTCCACACCACTCCACCGCGATCATTTGCTCTCCTCCCCCCAACCGCGTTGAAGAACTCCAAGATCTTGTCCAAAGTGCATGGTAAGTTACTTAAAGTATTAATTAATTAATAGATACATCACATACATTATACCAATTATAGTTAGTTATTTCTGCTCATTTAATCTACCTGACTTAAAAATATAATTTCGCTCAATTGTTCTCGCTAGTCTCGCATGTTGGTGTAGTGCAGAGCACATGAGGCTCATATAACGTTGCACTATTCAGCAGGAATGCTTGAAACCTACTCTTTTTCTTATCTTTATGCACCACGGAGATATATTGCTGTCTTCAACAATTGTACTCTTTGTAAGTCGCTTTGGATAAAAGCGTCTGACAAATGCCCTAAATGTAATGTAAATGTATTCAGGTTATGGGAAAATGAATCTTGTTTTTAAGAGCTAACTCTGGTTACTAACTTTTACTATCTAAACCAAACCGAAGCCCAAAACGGTGTTAAAATTTCGAGCACGTGGTTTCCTTCCATTCATGGTGGTTAGAACACGTGTAAGGGATAACTTATGGCTAGCTGGTCATTAGCTAGCCAGCTGGCTTTTACAGCCTAGGTTTCCGACCGCACAGCAGTGTTGTGTATTCTGTATTCCATGGTCATGTTTTTGTAAGCTAATAGTAATGAACTTTTTGTTATATTGAGTTGTAAGTAATTCTGGTTTGAATGTTGTTGATGGAGGTCTAAACTTTGTCATTTTTTTTCCTTTCAGGTGGCTTGTTCCGATATGGTCTGGCAGTGTAAGTTGTGCGCTCCTTCTTTCACTTCCAGAATACAGTTATTTAAACACTACAGACTGCAGCACAGCCCTCTTCCATGCCTCTATACTGATTGCGTGTGTACATTTCAGTCATCATTCAGCAGTTGAGGCAGACAATTGCTGAAGAACTGAAGAAGACTGAGAAGAACCTGCCTCTCATTACCAAGATGATGCAGACCACATTTGCCCTGCGCGGACAGACCATAGTAAACTCCTGCCCACCAGTGAACGAGCTCATGGACCTGGCCTGCTCTTAAAATAGTGTGGTAATATGGATATTTTTTTCCTGTGTTAACATATTGCACATTCTGTGTGGTTTAAAGTGAAAGTTGTGGTTCTTACTCATTTGGCGGCTATTTGCTGCGTTATAGAAGTTTAAGAGATCCTCCAAGTTGAACTGACTAATTGATGTTGATGTATTGTCCTGATGCTGTTTTTAAATGTAGGTGTATGCAGAGTTCCAGATGGTTACAAACCGGAACCTGCCCAACACCTTCTACGCAGAGCTTGACCGCCATATTCGTAGACTGATGACGTTATTTCGACAGAAGGCGACCAAAACTGGGACCACAGCAGTTGCGTTGGCAGACATTTTACGAATCCACGATGAACAGGTGAATAGATTATTATACATGTCGTAGGTTGAACCTCTAACATTGGACAGCTTCAATGATTCAAATGAGCTTTTACATTTTACAATTAGTCCACTTTGTGTTTGCTATTTGTCTGATTGCATTAAAGATGTGTAGAGGTTATTTGTGGACATATGTTCTGATTGGACTGTTTAAAATCAACATTGTTCAGTAAACTTTTCAGTATATACACTTCTGTTTTTTATCTTAATAGGAAATCCATGACATCCACACCAGGCGCACCACTGTTCTCCATGCACTTCCTGTGTATCTGAACGAGGAAGTCTCTGGATTTTTCAGAACCTGCACAGTGAGTCTCCTTAAATAATGAACAGTACCACTGTATATTAAGTGAACAGTTAATCAAAATACTAACATGTTTTAGGACTTACCCTTGTTTAGTCTATCCATACAGTTTGTGTGATTTGGAGAGGTATGGTCTGTTTTATTTCACCCTACTACAAATGAACTGGCTTGGTGTTTTGTTCAAAGCGACAAGAAGTTTAGTAAAACATTTTCCTGTATGTGTTCTTGAGCTTAGTATCAGTCTATCTCCCGCCACTTAGATTCTCTGGTAACTTGGCTGATTCCTGTGTCCAGAACACGCATCTTCTGTTTTTACTTACAACTTACAAACATAACTCCATATACTTAGCTTTGTGCTGCACCAGCAGTACTTAAATGATAAGGAGAGATGATTTGTCAACAACAATAACCAAAAAAAACGTTATAAAATAAATTAAGTACTATTTTGTGGAAAAAATAATTCTATTTAACTCTTATATTAGTAGAAACCATGGATTAGTTTGTGATTAGTATGTCTCTTTCATTCATTCAGGAGCCTGATGAGCCAGAGCTTGACGATGTTGCTGTGGCCCTCCTTACTGTCATCAGTGACCATGACACAAGTCCAGTTCACTACCAGCCTGTGAAAATCTCTGTCGTCCTCGAAAGTGACATCGTGATCAGCCTCCCCAGATTTGGTGATGCCTTCCTGGTCATGTTTGGACTGATTTATGCACTACACCTCAGCTATCCTAAAGCGCTGACCAACACTTTTGAATTCGTTCAGAAGATTGTACTTGGTCTAGAAGCTGGTAAACTGTCGCCCAGGTTGCAGACACTCAAGAATGACTTGATGATAAATGTGTAGAAAGGATGTGGGGTGAGGTATTATTATTGTGAATCAAAGTTCTTTCCCTTTGTCACAATAATGCCTTAAGAAGTAAGCAAAGAACTTTGATTCAGAAGGCCTTCAATAATACCTCACTGAGGTATCCTTCTTTCTACACATTTATCAATAGGCCTACTACACAATGTGCACTGTTCATTTTTCTATTTCTATTTTTCTATTTGTTTTTATTTTATTTGCCATATTTAACTGTTGTAAAGTTGTTTAATTATAGTGATTCTATTGTATTTATGTTTGACTTGTGTACATAAAACTATTTTTTATTAAGTTCAAATAATGTGGTTGTGTACTTATTTTTTTAAGTTCTGTTAACTTATTCCCACGGATAGAAAACTGAAAACTTTAAGTCGTAGTAACTGAATATAATCAAGTAGCACCCAATCAAAACTTTTGAGTTCTGAAAACTGACAACTTTAAGTCATAGTAACTTAAATTAGTTAAGTAGCACCTAATCAAAACTTTTGAGTTCTGAAAACTGACAACTTTAAGTCATAGTAACTTAAATTAGTTAAGTAGCACCTAATCAAAAGTTTTGAGTTCTGAGAACTCAAAACATTTGAGTTCTGTGAACTCAAAACTTTTGAGTTCTCAGAACTCAAAACTTGAGTTCTCAGAACTCAAAACTTTTGAGTACTGAGAACTTGAGTTTTTTGAGTTGATAAACTCAAAAATTTTGAGGCAAGTCATTGCCTCAAAATTTTTGAGTTCTGCCAGCTTATTCGGTTTTACAGTGTAGTAAGCCCACCGCATAGTCCCCATTGTGTTTGTAGTCTTTTGTGCACCCTGCTGCTCTCTCTCTCTCTCTCCCTCTCTTGTTCCCCGCTCTATCTCTGTTCGTTTCTTTGTGTGTGCGTGTGTGTGTGTGTGTGTGTGTGTCTCTCTCTCTCTCTCACTCGCTTGCTCTCTGCCTATTTATTTATCTGAAACTCTTATTCTGTTTTCATTTCTCTCTCTCTCTCTGTTTCTTTCTATCTCTCTATTCCTTGCTCGCTCTCTCTCCCTATTTATTTATCTGTTACTCTCTCATTCTCTCTGTTTTTCTCTCTGTTTCTCTTTCTTTATCTCACTCTCTTTCTCTCGGTTTCTTCATCTCTCTCTCTGTCGTTCTTTCTGCCCATCCCCTCTTCATCTCTCTCTCTCTCTCTCTCTCTCTCTCTCTCTCTCTCTCTCTCTCTCTCTCTCTCTCTCTCTCTCTCTCTCTCTCTCTCTCTCTCTCTCTCTCTCTCTCTGTATCTTTCTCTCTCTGTATCTTTCTCTCTCTATCTCTCCATCTCTCTCTCCATCGTTCTTTCCGCCCATCCCCTCTTCATCTCCCTCGCTCTGTCTCTCTCCCTCTCTCTGTTTCTCTCTCTCTCTCTCTCTCTCTCTCTCTCTCTCTCTCTCTCTCTCTCTCTCTCTCTCTCTCTCTCTCTCTCTCTCTCTCTCTCTCTCTCTCCCTCTCTCTCTCTCCGTCTCTCTCCCTCTCCCTCTCCCTCTCTCTCTGTCTGTGTCTGTGTCTGTGTCTCTCTCCCTCTCACTCTCCCTCTCTCTCTCTCTCTCTTCATCTCTCTCTCCATCGTTCTTCCCGCCCATCCCCTCTTCATCTCCCTCGCTCTGTCTGCCTCTGTATATTTATCTTTCCCTCAATTTATTTCAGTTCAATTCTAAAGCCGTGATTTATTGGCACGGGGAGAAGGCAAACATTGACATTGCCAAAGCAGGAGAATAATTAAACAAAAGGAGAAATAATGAAGGCATTTGTGTCCATTTTCTCTATCTCTCTCTCTCTCTGTGTCTCTCTCTCTCTCTCTCTCTCTCTCTCTCTCTCTCTCTCTCTCTCTCTCTCTCTCTCTCTCTCTCTCTCTCTCTCTCTCTCTGTCTATGTCTCTCTGTCTTTCTTTTGTCCTTCCTATGCACGTCACAGTACCAAACAAGGACTACGTGTCTCTAATCCAATGGAACATCACGTGCCTCTGAACTCCTTCCATCTTAATGAGGATTCAAACGAGAAGCACTGCTTTGTTTTGTATCTTGTTATGATATGCTGCACATTGTGTGTGTGTGTGTGTGTGTGTTATCTTGTGTGTTGTCTTATCTGTGAATTGCGAGCAGTTCAAGAGGTCTGCTCTGAGATCTTGCTCAATAGTCTCACTGCAACACACACATTTACATTTACATTTTTTCAATTTGCAAGATGTTTTTATTTAGTTAAGTAGAACAGAATGCTTACTCCCCATTCCCTCCCGCAGTATGAGTTTCCTATGCTATACTAAACTATGCAATACTACACTTAATTAAACAATACTATGCTTTAAACACTATATACTACCTAGGATATGCTATACTATATACTATAAACAACACTATATACTATACTATATACTATACTATATACTATAAACAACACTATATACTACCTACTATATACTATACTATATACTATAAACAACACTATATACAACCTACTATACGCGTTACTATATACTATAAACAACACTATATACTACCTACTATATACTATACTATATACTATAAACAACACTATATACTACCTACTATATACTGTACTATATACTATAAACAACACTATATACTACCTACTATATACTGTACTATATACTAGAAACAACACTATATACTACCTACTATATACTATACTATATACTATAAACAACACTATATACGACCTACTATATACTGTACTATATACTATAAACAACACTATATACTACCTACTATATACTGTACTATATACTATAAACAACACTATATACAACCTACTATACGCGTTACTATATACTATAAACAACACTATATACTACCTACTATATACTGTATAAATACAGTATATATACTATAAACAACACTATATACTACCTACGATATACTATACTATATACTATAAACCATACTATGTATTACCTACTATATACTATACTATATACTATAAACAACACTATATACTACCTACAATATACTATACTAGGTATGGAGAATGGCGCCGTACGAGATGGCTGCCGTGTCGCGAGCTCCCGCAGGACGACGCAGTTTTTTGTTATTTATTATTTTTATCTCGACTATCTTTGTTCAGAAAGTTAGCAGCACGTTCACTTATAACTTTTGCACATTTCTGGAGATCAGATTGACAGTCGCTCGCCGCCTACCAGAGTTTTTTCATTCTTTCGACTCGGACGTCCTGCCCGAAGTCACAGCTGGATTATCTCCGACCATCTCGGGCACGATTACACGCAAGCGTCGCCGGAAGAAGCGAGGGAAGCGAGCCGGCGTGCTAGTCAGGCTGAGATGTCGATCCGATCGCCCCCCACTACCCACCATTCTACTGGCTAATGTACAGTCTCTGGACAATAAGTTAAGCGAGCTACAGGCTTGTATTCAATTCCACCCGGGAAACTAAGGACAACTGTATCATCTGCCTTACGGAGACATGGATGTCGGAGGGGGTTACCGACGCAGCTATCGAGTCAACGGGATTTTCCGTCCACCGGGCGGACAGAACAAAGGCTCTCTCCGGTAATGATCGCGGAGGGGGGTTTGTCTCATGATAAACAGATCTTGGTGCAACCAAAGTCATGTACATCCCCTCAAGTCTTTCTGTTCCCCGGACCTGGAGTACCTGATGCTTATGTGCCGTCCATACTGGCTACCTCGGGAGTTTACAGCGGTAACCGTGACCGCTGTTTACATTCCCCCACAAGCCAACACGGACACAACACTGAAGGAACTGTACTAACCCTATGGGGCTATCAGCGAACAGGAGTCGGCACACCCCGAGGCTGCTCTCATCGTGGCGGGGGACTTCAACAAGGCAAACCTGAAGAAGGTTCTCCCGAAGTTCTACCAACACATAACTAGCAACACACGGGGTGAGCGGATCCTCGACCACAGCTACACTCCCTTCCGTGATGGCTCATGCTACAAGGCCCTCCTCTGTCCACCGTTCGGCAAATCAGACCACCGTTCTATCCAGCTACTCCCCGCCTATAGGCAGAGACTGAAGCAGCAACCGATCGCTGTGAGGGAGGTCCAATGCTGGTCGGACCAATCGGACTCTATGCTGAAGGATTGATTTGATCGCGCTGACTGGCAAATGTTCCGCGTTGCCTCGGACAATAACATCAACGAGTACGCGTCCTCGGTCACCGGGTTCATCAAGAAGTGCATAGATGACGTTGTTCCGACCAAGTCGGTTCGGATATACCCCAACCAGAAACCGTGGATTAACGGCGATGTTCGCGCTGCCCTACACGCGCGTAACGCCACCTTTGGCTCCGGGAATATGGAGGAATATACGAGAGCCCGTTACGACCTCCGTAAGACCATCGTCACTGCCAAGCGGGAGTACAAGGACAGAGTGGAGGAGAAATTCAAGAGCCACGACGCGAGGGGTATGTGGCAGGGGCTACAGACGATAAAAAACTTCAGAGGGAGAACCAGTTGTGTAGAGAACTCCTCTACCTCCCTCCCAGAAGAGATAAATATTTTTTTTGCTCGGTTCAACGTGAACGGCAGCCCGCCGAAGCCAGCGCCGCCTGAGGAGACCAGCCTGCTGAGCATCTCGGAGGCGTATTTGCGCTGCACCTTCAAGCGGCTGAAAATCCGTAAGGCGGCAGGCCCGACACATCCCGGGCCGCGTCCTCAGAGCATGCGCAGACCAGTTGCCAGTCTTTGCAGACATCTTCTGCCTCTCCCTGTCCCAGGCTGTTGTTCCCGTGGTCTTCAAGATGTCCACCATCGTGCCTGTCCCTAAACAACCCAAGGTAACATGCCTGAATGACTATAGACCTGTAGCCCTCACCTCGATTGTCAGCAAATGCTTTGAGAGGTTGGTCAAGGACTTTATTTGCTCCGTGTTACCTGCCACGCTGGACCCATGGCAATTTGCATATCGTCAAAACAGATCCACGGACGACACAATTGCCATGGCCCTCCACACTGCCCTTTCCCACCTGGAGGGAAAGAACTGTTATGTGCGAATGCTGTTTGTGGACTACAGCTCAGCGTTCAACACGATAGTTCCTGCCAAGCTCGACACCATCCATGTGCAGCTGGATACTGGACCGCCGCCAGGTGGTGAGGATGGGCAGCACCACCACCACAGAGCCACTGACACTCAACACGGGAGCCCCCAAGGATGCGTGCTGAGCCCTCTCCTCTACTCCCTCTACACCCACGATTGCATAGCTATGCACAGCTCTAACGTCATCATCAAGTTTGCTGACGAGACGACAGTGATGGGCCTGATCTCCGGCGACGACGAGACAGCCTACAGGGAGGAGGTTGGATCGCTGGAGCAGTGGTGCCAGGAGAACAGCCTCGCCCTCAACATCAAGAAGACCAAGGAGCTGATCATGGACTACAGGAAGCAGAGAGGAGAGCACGGCCCTATGTCCATCGACGTTGTTGCAGTAGAGAGGGTCAGCAGCTTCAAGTTCCTCGGCGTGCACATCTCCGAGGAACTCACATGGTCCACGCACACCACACACATGGTGAAAAGGGCCCAACAATGCCTGTATTTCCTCAGGCGTCTGAGGAAATTCAGCATGGGCCCCCGCATCCTGAGAACATTCTACAATTTACTCTACAAGAGAGTGTTCTTACAGGGTGTATCAACGCCTGGTACGGGAACTGCACCGCACTCGAGCGCAGAGCGCTTCAAAGGGTGGTGCGGATGGTCCAGTATATCGTTGGAGGTGAGCTCCCCTCCCTTCTGGATATATACATCAATCGGTGCGTGGCCAAGGCCAAACACATCATAAAAGACAATGCCCAGCCACAAACTGTATTCACATTTACCGTCAGGCAAGCGATACCGCAGTATCAAGTGCCGTACAAATAGACTATAACTATTTATTCTATAATAGAATAAAAAGAGATAGCTTCCACAGTCAGGCCATCAGGCTGCTGAACAAAGGCGTATAGCATATAACAATGTATATTTTATTACATTGATTTATATATTTATATTATTATTACTTATTTTTATAACTGCTGTCTGTCGTCGGGTATTGCACATAAGATTTTCACTCACGTGACAATAAACTTGACTTGACGTGATACTATATACTATAAACAACACTATATACAACCTACAATATGCTATACTATATACTAAACAACACTTTCTACTACCTACTATATACTATATTATAAACTATAAACAACACTAAATACTACCTACAATATGCTATACTATATTTTATAAACAACACTATATACTACCTACTATATGCTATACTATATACTTTAAACACCATATTCTACCTAGGAGCCTGAGCAGCATTGCACTCTACGGGAACACAAACAAGCTACAACTGCCTTTCAAATCCTTGGAGGAGGAATTCAAGGTAACTAGAGCCAGAGAAGTGGTTCAATACAGGGACTCAAGTGATCCGAAGGTGGCTAAAGCAGGGATCCAAGTGAGGACTGGCAGGAAATGGAGGGCAGAGGAAGCAGTTCAAGAGGCAGAGGCAAGGCTGCGTCACAAGAGCCTGGTGGGAGTGGTCACACGAGGTCGAGCTGGGCTAGGATCCTTTCCAACTCCCCAAATGAACACCAGGGGGAAGGAAGGGTGCCGTCTTGTTCAGGAGGAGGTGAGAGCAGCAGTGGAGGAGACAAGAACCTGCAAGGCAGTGGGAATGAAGCAACAGGGAGCTTGGACGAGATGGGAGAATGCGGTTGAGAGGAAAGTGACCTGGGCTGAGCTTTGGAAAGCCGAGCCTCACCGCATCAAATTCCTAATCCAGGCAGTGTATGATGTGCTTCCAAGCCCGTAAAATCTGCACACATGGGGCATAGCAGAGACACCAGCATGCCCATTGTGTTCCAAGCGAGGAACCCTGGAACACATCCTCAGTTGCTGTACAAAGGCACTTGGAGATGGACGGTACAGGTGGAGGCATGACCAAGTCCTGAAGACCATTGCTGAAGCCATCAGCGCAGGACTGGCGTGGTCAAAGCAGTTCCGACACTCCAAGGACACCATCGCCTTTGTCAGAGCTGGGGACAAGCCAACTTCTGCCAGAAAAACATCTGCAGGCATCCTGACGTCTGCAAGAGACTGGCAGTTGTTGGTGGACCTTGAACATCAGCTGAAGTTCCCCAGCCATATTGCAGTCACCACCCTGCGACCAGACATTGTTCTTGTGTCTGAGTCCACCAAGCAAGCTGTGCTGCTGGAGCTGACAGTCCCGTGGGAAGATAGCTTGGAAGAAGCCTTTGAAAGGAAGCTCTCCAAGTACGCAGGACTGGTCAGCGACTGTCAGCAGGCTGGTTGGAGAGCAAGGTGTTTCCCGGTGGAAGTTGGATGCAGAGGATTCGCAGCCCGTTCCTTGGTCAGAGCCTTCAGCAGTTTAGGCATCGAGGGAGTGAGAAAGAGGAGAGCCATCCGCAGTACCACCGATGCGGCAGAGAGGGCCTCAAGATGGTTGTGGCTCAAAAGAGGGGAGCCATGGAGTCATGGTAGCTAGCTAGCCATCTGGACACAAGCTGGGGTCTGATCAGCCCCGGCTGGGTCACCTGGAGGAGGGCGTATGATGTTGCGAGACCCGAAACGTCCTATGATTCCAGGAACATCACTGAAGATGTGTCCAGACTAGGCATCAGTAGATGTATGTACACAGTACCTACTGTATACTATAAACAACACTATATACTACCTACAATATACTATACTATATACTATAAACAACACTATATACTACCTACGATATACTAACTATATACTATAAACAACACTATATACTACCTACTGTATACTATACTATATACTATAAACAGCACTATATACTACCTACTGTATACTCTAC
>CM051021.1:21884447-21891947 GCA_027704905.1 Muraenolepis orangiensis | reverse complement strand
AACGTGTGGAATAGCAGTCACAAGTCGTATTTGTTTGCGTGGAGCACACGATTGCCAATCAATACAGAATAAGACCCTAAGTTCCCCTATAGAGGCTTATATTTCCATTCACAAAGTGGAATTGTTTTTGGGGGAGAAATAGGGAATAGGGAATAGGGAATAGGAAATAGGGAATAGGGAATAGGGAATAGGAAATAGGGAATAGGGAATAGAGTGCTCGAAATGCACAAGTGGACTTTAGTGGAGGTGTTCCTCCGGTCGGGTCCTCTTTGGGGAGGGGACACGGAGGAGGAGGAAGGAGGAGGAGGAGGAGGAGGAGGAGGAGGAGAAGAAGAAGAAGAAGAAGAAGAAGAAGAAGAAGAAGAAGAAGAGAAGAAGAAGAAGAAGAAGAAGAAGAAGAAGAAGAAGAAGAAGAAGAAGAAGAAGAAGAAGAAGAAGAAGAAGAAGAAGAAGGAGGAGGAGGACAAGAAGAAGAAGAAGAAGAAGAAGAAGACTGTTTGCCTTGTCGTCAAGGTGTTGTGTTGTGTTGTGTTGTGTGTGTGTGTGTGTTGTGTGTGTGTGGTGTTGGTGTTGTGGTGTGTGTGTGTGTTGTGTTGTGTGTGTGTGTGTGTGTGTGTGTGTGTGTGTACCACCTCCCTTCCCTTTTCGCTCCATTATATTATTCTCTCTGTCCGACCGGACTCTGGACCTCGACTCTGACCTCTAATGAGGCCGCGGGGGAACGGCCCGGACGCTGGAGGGGGGCAGGCGACAAAGAGACGCTCTCTCTCTCTCTCTCTCTCTCTCCTCGCTCTCTCTCTCTCTCTCTCTCTCTCTCTCTCTCTCTCTCTCTCTCTCTCGTGCGTGAAGGAGGGGGGGGAGAGAGTAAGGGGTGAGATGAGAGAGAGAGAGACACAGGAGGGTGAGGGAGCAAGAGGGGGAGAGAGAGAGAGAGAGAGAGAGAGAGAGAGAGAGAGAGAGAGAGAGAGAGAGAGGAGAGAGAGAGAGAGAGAGAGAGGAGAGATGGAGAGAGGCAGCGGGTGAGAGGAGAGAGAGAGAGAGAGAGAGGAGAGAGAGAGAGAGGAGAGAGAAGAGAGAGAGAGAGAGAGAGAGGAGAGAGAGAGAGAGAGAAAGGTATAGAGAGAGAAAGGTATAGAGAGAGAGAGAGAGAGAGAGAGAGAGAGAGATGGAGGGAGGGAGGGAGGGAGCGGGCGAGAGACTGCAGCAGACACGAGACGTGGCAGAACATGTAATGATCAACCTTTTCGACCCCCCGGAGAGCCCAGATTTCAGCCGACAAGAGGCACTGACACAAGGAGTGTGTGTGTGTGTGTGTGTGTGTGTGTGTGTGTGTGTGTGTGTGTGTGTGGTGTGTTGCGCGCATGTGTGTGTGCGTGTGTGTGTGCGTGCATCCGTGACGTGTGTGTGTGTGTGCGTGAGAGATCATGTGTGCGCTCGAATAGAATTACTAGACAAAACGCTCCCTGGACGGCCTGCAAAGGGAGGACTAAGATATCCACTAACACATCACTCTGGGGTATGCTTTGGTTTTATTGGGTTTTTTCGCGCAGGTGTGGGTCTCAGACTGATGCTTATGGTCTCAAGCTGCAGGCCCCCCCCGTAGTACAATATTTATTACCTTGTGGGAAAGGCAAGTGACGCAACCACCCTGGGCGCCATCTCGTCTCCCCCCCCCCCCCCCCCCCCTTACGGTCCTACCAGGGTTCAAGGGTAGTTTTTATCCACAGGCCACAGTGCGCCTACTGAACTGCTAGGAGTGCCACTGCCACCACCGCACCACCGCCACCACCATCATAACATTGTCATCCGTATTACATTACATTACATGACACTATCATGCTTCTTTTTTGCTGGACCTTCTGGACTCATTACAGATACTGCACTGTTATGTTCTGTTCTGTTCTGTTCTGTTCTGTTCTGTTCTGTCTGCTTGCTCAAGGACACAACGACAGGTTGGGGATGGAACCAGCAACCTCCCGGCTGTGAGGCGACCTGAGGCGCTCTACCGCCCTGAGCTGTACTGCCGCCCTACTGCCGTTTCTACAGTTGAACACTATACACTATACTATGTACGATACTTATACTATACACTTATACTATACAACACTATACACTATACTATGTACGATACTTATACTATACAACACTATGGCCTACTATAGCAATGAAGTGACTGATGGATGATATATTCATATGTTGAATTGTGCAAAAATGCATTTTAAAGTGCCAGTAAGTAGTGCAGCAGCATCATGAATACAGTGCAGAACAGTGCAAGACACCCTGACCCTAACTGCTGCCGACGCGCAGGCTTACATTTACATTTACATTTACATTACATGACATTACACAGGCTGTCCTCCTTGCATGGCTGACTCCGCCGTCGGTGGTCAGGGGCGAATGTGACCCCATGACTTTGGATAAAAGCGCTATATAAATGCCTCAATTACCATTACCATTAGGAAAATGGAGGGAATGGGGAGTAAGCATACCATTGTACTAGTTGCACATGACAAATCAAAAGATCTTGAATCTTGAAGCCGCTTTGGCGGAAAAAGTGCCGCAAAGTGACGCAATTGAACGTAACGGAAAACATAGGCTAAATGATGAGGGGTTTTTAGGGGGGGGATAGAGGCAGGGCCCATTTAGCTGATTAGGGGGTTCGGCAGTCCCATCCAAATATCCATTAGTGTTATCCTTGGCCTCAGCTTTTTTTGGGTTTGTTTTTAGTTTATTTTATTTTTTAATAAAATACGCTGATATTAAATAATAAATAACACTTGAGGGAATTGGGAGAAGTCGTGCGTCGGAATAGGAAAGAGATTGTGCTTTCACCCTGTGTGTGTGTGTGTGTGTGTGTGTGTGTGTGTGTGTGTGTGTGTGTGTGTGTGTGTGTGTGTGTGTGTGTGTGTGTGTGTGTGTGTGTGTGTGTGTGTGTGTGTGTGTGGTGTGTGTGTGTGTGTGTGTGAAAAGCGAGAGGCCTGGATACATGCAATTCATAGAAGGAACTGGGAGCCTGCGGTTTGCACTTCCTCTCAAGTCAGTATCGGGGTTATCACGATTATGTTCCGTTTATGAACTTTTGATGACGGTTTACTTTATCCAATGATTTGGCACGAATAATTTCCGTTTTCGGAATTAAAACTGTTCGAAAACTCAGACGCGCTATGGCGCCATCTTCGATGAAACGTGACCAATGAGGAAAAACTGATAAGCTTCCAGTGATTGTAAAAGCCTTGAGAGACTCCTTCGTGTCTATCCCTGGCGTGTCAGGGATCAAGTGTACATATGACCCAAGCTCCAATCTGGTTTCAAACAGTGTGTGGTTATTTAGCCATCCTTTCAATGCGTACGGGTGTGGAAGTGAAGCCGAAACCTTTACCCTACGTTAGTTCAGAAGAACATCTAGAACTAGCGACTCGATTGAGAGATTTTACGCATTCAGAGAGTAGGAAAATCGCGCGAAGCAGTCCAGCACGCCGTACTTCTCTACGTAATAGAAACAATAACACAACCGTTTTCCCGACCGTAAAACTGCGCGGAATGTGTGGAAATGACGTCATCGTCTGTAAACACGAAACATCGCGATCGGCTACACGCAGAATCCTAGGGGGGGGCTCATGTCGAGGCTAAATACGAGCGGAAGAGTAGCGCTTGTAAATCTTGCAACGTCACGGCGTAGGACGCTATACCGGTCGGATCATGCTCACAGAAATCCCCGCCGATCAACTTTGCACGGGTGTGTCATTTAAATCCAAAGGTAGCTTACGTGTTACTTCAATGCTCATTTATGACGAGCGCAGCAGATGTTTCCGAATGGCGCTCAATAGTGCTAAATAGTAACGGATGTTGTAGGAGGGAGGGAGGGAAGGGTAAATTGCGATGATAACACCTCATGAGTCTATTTATAGCAGCGGTAAGACATTTCCCATTGCGCTTAATGATAGCCCAAAACATTTTTTAAAAAGGGAGACAATTTGCATTCCCCGTGTCCCAAATTCACTCCCCCCAAAACGTTGTCCTCCATGAATTGTGTGGTTGTTGTTGTTGTTGTTGTCTGGTCATGTGTTGGGGTGTGAGGTTAATGTGTTCAAACACTTGCTTTGTAGTCAAGCATTTTTTCGTCTAATTAATTGCTGGCGTCTCCCGGGCTACATCTCTTGGCTGTTACCCTGCTGTTAGCTAAGGGGGGGGGGGACGGGGGGCGGACCAGACTTCCACTTTTTCCCCCAGGACATTTCCTCTCTTTATGGGACCCCAAAAAGAAAATGCCCCGAGATTCGGCTTTCGTTTTTCCTTTACAGTCGCAATTACTTCACATTACTTTATTGATTCATTTCTCCTTATGTCCCGCCCCCCTCTAGCATGCCGCCACTTGGTCATTCATTGTTTGTAGGCTACAACTTAAGCTCTGCCACGCTCAAATCAAGTCGCTATCCTGAACCCACGAGTGTCGCATAAGAGCCACGAAGACGCTGTTTCTCCGTTGAAGAAAAACAATAACAACCACCACGTAAAGTAGGCATAATCGTTCTATTGACGCCGGTTTTTCGTTTTTTTTCCCGGAAAAAAAACCACAAACATGTTTTCCCGCAGTTTGCTGAACAGAAAGACAAAAGCTTGACGCTAATACCCGACGTAGAGCCACAGTTGTAGAGTTTGTGGTGTGTGTGTGTGTGTGTGTGTGTGTGTGTGTGTGTGTGTGTGTGTGTGTGTGTGTGTGTGTGTGTGTATATATATATAGATAGATAGATACACATAGCCAACTGTCAACTGGCGCGCTCAAACAAACAAAACAACACTAGGAACCGTTACGGGATTGGAATGGAACAGCATGGAGGTGGAGAGGAGGCTGGCTTGGGCAACAGCTTGAGGGCTCATTACCGCCAAAGCTGGAGTCAAAGAGAGAACGAGTAGGTAAGGAAGAGAGAGAGAGAGAGAGAGAGAGAGTGAGAGAGAGAGGAGAGAGAGAGAGGAGAGAGTAGAGAGAGAGAGAGAGAGAGAGAGAGAGAGAATAGGGCTTCCCCTGGGTTCTACACGGTTGTAATCAGCTGCAGAGAGAGTTAGCATAGAGGTAGTGATTTTATATGCGACGAACCCTGAAGTGGGTTTGTTTGAACGCTAGTTTGAAGCCAGCGGTTTTCGGACGAGCACAAAAATATCAATTGAAAAACACAACGAAACCTGGCTATTATTTTTTGGCTTTCACAAATGAAACCCACGCAGGGTTAAGACAATGAGACCCAACCCACCCACCTGGGGGGGCGGCAGGATAGCTCAGTCTGATTAGGGGACTTGGGGAACCGAAAGGTTGCCGGTTCATGTCCCCCGAAAACACCTGGTGGGCACTGCCGAGGTGCTCTTTGGCAAGGCACCAGACCCCTACCCCACTGCTCTCCCCGGGGGGGCAGCTGTATATACAATAGCTGCCCACTGCTCCTAATATACTAGCATGGGTGAAATGCAGAGGGACACATTTCGCTGTGTGTGTGTGTGTGTGTGTGTGTGTGTGTGTGTGTACATGATCAATAACCAGGGAACAATGTACTGTTAATAAGCTATTTAAATCATCCTAATGTAATATTTCATCCATATATTGCAGCCCACTTTATTAACAATATTTTTCATGCCAATTTACAGCGCGGTTTGTTTGTGTATTTAATGTGCGCGCAACAACGCTAATTGTGAGTCTAATAATAATAATAATAGTAATAACAATAGGTCATGGGAAGCACTCACCTCCCAGGGCTTGTTATATAAATGGTTATTGCTGGTGCAAGAGCAGCGAGTCGGACGCTCATTAGTTTGTGGGGACGACACGAAGCAACACAGCAGAACGAGGGCCGTTGTTTTCAAGCCAGCTCCTCTGTTTAAAAAATAATGAATTTCACACAACTGTTGTTTCAAATAAATAACAAAACGTTCCCCCCCCCCCCCGACGGCTAAATAGACCCTAAATAGCCCCGTGGGGGTTTTTTTTTTTTAGCTTCTCCACGTTAGAGCGTCCGCCCCTCGTGCCGACAGGTCGTGAGTTCGAGACCCGTGCTGGAGCGGGACACTCACTATTACATAGTATTACTACTACTACTACATAACAGGTCCCACACCTTCACTTTATTGAGGCTCCATGAAGAGTTAATCCTAATCTACCCGGATACAGATGAACCAATCAGAGAGCGTCCACCTCCCACCCCCCCCTTTTGTTTTGCGGACTCATCAGATTGATTCCCTTTTAAAAAACAAAACAAATAAAATGAACTAGAGCAATTCAGGAAAAGCCAGGGCCACCAGAGACACATTACCGAAGCCTATAGTACAAACAAACAAAAAGCAACAATAAAGCTAAAAGACCAATTGGGAAAAACGTAAATCGTGGCAAACCGTTGCCCCAGCCTCAAAGCCTCGTGAGCTGAAAGCCAAGCGGGAGGCAGCGGAAACGACCGACTGACGTGGAGTCCAAACCCTTAATCCTAATCCCAGATAACACGGAAATAGCGTCATGCACACCGAGGGGACAGGAGCCCCGCCTCCTCCCCCCTGCATCCCCCCCCCTTCTCCTCCATCCTCCCACCCATCCTCCCCCTCCTCCCTCAACCCTCCTCCATCCTCTCCCTTCCCCTTCTCCCCCTCCTCCTCCTCCTCCTCCATCCTCTCTCCCCCCCCCCATCCTCTCCCTCTCTCCCCCCCGTCCCTCCCCTCCTCCTCCATCCTCCTCCATCCTTTCCACCCATCCTCTCCCTCTCCTCCCCCCCGTCCTCTCCCCTCCTCTTCATCCTCTCCTCTCCCCCCCCCATCATACACCCCCCTCCCCCCAACATCCTTCCCCCCCTCATCCTCCCCACCCATCCTCTCCCTCCCTCCTCCTCCTCCTCCTCCTCCTCCTCCCTCCTCTCCTCCTCCCTCCCCTCCTCCTCCATCCTCCCCCTCCCTTCCTCCTCCATCCCGCTCCTTCCTCCTCCTCCTCCTCCTCCCTCCTCCTCCTCCTCCTCTTCCTCCCTATAGAGTGGGCTATATTATAGACACGGCGGTGAGTTCATATCCGGCCGACGAAGCTCTCATTGGCCGACTTTTTACGAATGTCAAAATCATTTCAAATATCAAAAAGCAGACACTCTCTCTGAGCTGGACTCTTCCAGTGGGGGATGTACTACCGGCTACTACATCCCACCTCCCTCTGATCATCGCTCCCATCTCCCCCGCCCTGTCTCCCCCCCCTGTCTCCCTTCCCCCCCCCCCCGTCCTGTCCCCCCCCCCCGGCAACAGAAACATTTATGAATAAATAAATGGCGAGCAACTGTCACTTCCACACCTGAAAAACAACAACATTATTGTTGCGTTGCACCAGCGTGGGCAGACAACAACCCGCGCTGATAGGTGGGATCCCGGAGATAATTGTTGTGTTGTTATGTTTGAGACTATACCCGCCCGCCACACACACAGGCAAACACACACACACACACACACACACACACACACACACACACACACAGGCACACACACACC
>CM051021.1:21854447-21866947 GCA_027704905.1 Muraenolepis orangiensis | reverse complement strand
TGTGTGTGTGTGTGTGTGTGTGTGATTGCGTAACCGTGCGTTAATATTGATTCACTTGGTGTGTGTGTGTGTGTGTGTGTGTGTATGTGTGTGTGTCGCGACGGCACACACACACACACACACACACACACACGCACAAGTGAATAGCGCTGTTTGATCGACATGTTAGGAAGAGACACGGAAGGAATCTCTCAAGACTTTACAATCACTGGAAGCTTATCCGTTTTATTTCAGTGGTCACGTTAAACCGCTATTTAGTTATTTATTTAATAACTGATATATTTCGTACTAAAAACGCAAAAGTTTATAAACTGAACATTATCGTTACCCAATAAATACTGACCTGACAGGAGGATGCACATATCATCCATCGGTCACTTTATTGTTATTTATTTATTGTGTACTGTATCTTTATAGTAGGCCTTTAGTGTTTTAGAAAAGCACTGTTACTTATACAACTGCGGAAGGGAATGGGGAGTAAGCATTCCATTGTACTTGTTGGACAAATGGACCATAAACATCTTGAATCTTGAGTGTGTGAACAGAAGCCAGGTAGAACAGGTGTTTTAATGAACACAAGCACAGGCAGAGGTACAGACAGGGCAAAAAACACCAAAACGTGGTCAAGGCAAGCAGAGGGTCGGTAACAGGATGTCGAAGGGTTGAGGCACAGAGGTACACAAATCCAAGGCAAAAACGTTGGATCAATAAACAGAACACAATACGTGAAACTTAACTTGATACAGACGTGATGCTTTTTTTTAAACGGAAATCAGGGTGATAATCCGAGCATTGAGTAACACACAAGACATGGCTTAAATACAGCTTGGTTAAAAAATGAGGTGTGATTGACAACAGGTGAGTTCAGTATGAAACGGCTGACAGGGAAAACACAGAGTGGCATTTTCGGAAAATTTCGGAAATTCGGAAGTCGTGACATCGCGGATCCAGGAAGCCAGCAGGAGATACAGGACTAAGAGCGGGGAAAATTTGGGTTGGATGGTGACAGTGCCCCTCGCTCCACGGACGTCACGTCCCGATGTCCTAAGCACGGCATCGGGACGTCTCCGGTGAAACTCCGAGACGAGGGTTTGGTCCAAAATGTGCCTGTGCAGGCACCCAGCTTCTCTCCTCTGGTCTGTAACTTTCCCAGTCGACCAGGTATTGAAGACCAACGCCCCCAGCGTCGCACCTTGAGTAGCTTCTTGACCGTGAACGCCTCTCCTCCATCGATGATCCTAGGAGAGAGATGAGGGGGGGGGCGTCTCTTTTAACGCAGAGACGACTGCCGTAGCACCCTCCTGGCTCTGGACCAGGTCCTCTGACAGCACTGAATGAACCGCTGGGCTGAGGGTACTGCCACTTCCTCCTCTTGGGACGGGAAGAGGGGAGGTCGGTAGCCCAGACAGCACTGGAACGCTGACAGTCCTGTAGCGGAGGAGGGAAGGGAATTGTGGGCGTACTCCACGGCGGGGGTAGCGTTAGCAGACGACATGCAGCGCAAGGCCCCTTCCAGCTTCTGGTTTGTCCTGTCTGTCTGGCTGTTGGTCTGGGGGTGATATCCGGAGGACAGACTGGAGGACGCTCCCAGCTGCTTACAAAACGCCTGCCGAAAACGAGCAGAGAACTGTGGTCCCCCCCTGTCAGACACAATGTCAGTTGGCCGACCGTGAATCCTGAACACATAAGAGAAATCATCAGATCATCTGTCTCCTTAGCTGAGGGTAATTGGTTTGGAAAAACGGTCGACTATTGTTCGGCTGCAGGTGTTACCATCCGAGGGGGGGGAGACCAGTGACGAAATCGATCGCTAAATGAGACCAAGGTCGTCGGAGAATCGGTAGTGGTCTGAGGAGCCCAGCCTGGGGTCGATGGCTCACCTTATTCCGTGAGCAGACAGGACACGCAGCGACATAAGCCTTCACGTCCTCACTTAACGTCGAGCACCAGAAGCGCTGCTTAACGAGAGACCATGTCCGTAACACACGGCCCGGATGACAGGCCAGCCTTGAATTATGTCCCCAGTCCAAGACATCAGCCCGAGATGTTAAGGGAACAAAAAGTCGACCCGGGGGCATGTCACTTGATCCTGGTTCTCGAACCAGCGCCTCCTGGACAGTCCTCTCAATCTCCAGCGAGGTGGCTCCCACCAATCGTCTTGGCGGTGTCCGGGTCATCTATCGGGGCAAAAACTTGAGAGAGAGCATCAGGCTTGGTGTCCTTTGAACCAGGGCGATAGGACAGTGAACATTTTTAATTGAGTGAAAAATAGTGCCCACCTGACTTGACGAGAGTTTAACCTCTTAGCAGACTTGACTTTGTACTCCAAATGACGGTGATCCGTCCAGACTAAAAAAAAGGAATGTTGATCCCCTTCAACCAATGCCTTCACTCGCAAATGTAATATAGCCAGCAGGTTCCCGGTTCCCGACGTCAGAATTATTCTCGGTTTGGGCGTCAAACGATGAGAAAGATAAGCGCACGGGTGCAACTTGTTGTCCGCTGGTGATCTCTGAGAGAGAGAATCCCTCTCGGACTCCCGTCTCGGAGGCTCTACCTCACCACAACTGAAGGTCAGGCCCTGGGATAGTCAGGACAGGTGCAGATGTGCAGCGTGACTTGAGCACCTCCCCAAAGCCTCCTCAGCCTCCTCCTCCTCTATTCCCCACCAACGGCTGCTTGCCAGCTGTGAAGGCAGTAAGGGGAGGCAGTATAATTTCTGATGAAACGTCCACCTTGCAGTTCCCGTCTGGAGGAGGTAGGGGGGGGGGGGTACGCCACACGGTCACATCTGCCACCTTGACGGGATCCATCTTAATGGCGTCAGGGAAAAAAAACAGAAACCTAAAGAAAAAAAAGACTCCGTCTCCGTCCGTGACGTGAAACTCACACTTCACACCGCTTTAACGTACAGCCGCTTCTCCAGCAGCCTCTGGAGTACCTGGCGAACGTGGGGGGACGATAGGGACTCTCTAGGGACGCAAACAAAACTGATTAATGAAACCTCTGAGCGCCACGTCGTTGAGTAGAGCCTGAAACACAGCAGGTGGTGCATTGGACAACCCCGAACGGGCACACCACCACCAGATATTCGTAGTGGCCTGTCGTGGTGGTGGTGGTGTTGAACGCTGAATGCTTCCATTCGTTTTCTCCGTCTCGAACCCTGACAAGATGGTAAGCATTACGTAGACACACCATCATTAAGACCCCGATAGTCATTACAGGGGGGAGCGTAAAGACTTATCCTTTTTCTCAACGGAAGGAAAAAAAACCCAGCTACGGCAGGAGAGGAGGACGAGGTACGAATGATTCCTGCAGCTAGAGACTCGTTGATGTACTTGATGGCTCCATGGCAGCTCTTTCGGACCGGGGGTAGAGAGAGTAGAGTAGAGGCGTCCCGTGACCAGTGTGCGAACTATACCACGGTCTCCGGGGGAGCCGGGATTATTTATTTTTGTTGCGGGGGGGGGGTAAATGCTGATCCGTGCATTAATAGCAACAGCACAGACATAGGCCTATTATAAAGAGAACATCTGTTGCACACGGGGTGGTGCCACAGGTCTACATTTACATGAAACGTCCCGATGGATCATGTTCATGTCAACAGATGTCCCGAGCATGTATGGGCTACGCAAACTTCATCAACTTGATAATAAATAATCCACGGACCACCAATGTAACGTTTGACTGTTTAATTAAATCAACTTAAAATGACTCAAAAACAGGCTACGTTGTTTCACATGGGCTATAGCCTATTATGGCAGTAGCCTACACAGAGCCGAACACACGCGATAAGAGCAGCCAGCGGCACCAACCATGAACAATATTAATATTAATAATACAGCTATAGCACAACACAACCCTCTCACTGCCTGGAGAGACGCGACGCCACACACACAACACAACGATGCACTTCTCTCGTGTCGCCTGTTTGCACGCTGCCCGCAAGCTGCCCGCAGCTCCACCAGTGGGTGCTCCACCAGTGGGTGCTCCACCAGTGGGTGCTCCACCAGTGGGTGCTCCACCAGTGGGTGCTCCACCAGTGGGTGGAGCTGCGGGCAGCGTGCAAGCAGGCGACACTTTTTTCATGAATCATAAACTCTAAATATAATTTTATTTCACTTATTTTACACCTTTGAAAAAAAATGGAATTTATTTGGTCATCATATCAGTATTTTAGAGAGCTCCCCCCAAATTTCACAAACCATGTTCCCAGGGGAGCTCATGTCACCACTAGGGGAGCTATAGCTCCCCCTGCTCCCCTCCAGTTCGCACCCTGCCCGTGACCCGTTGAGAGAGTGTGGACTGAGAGTGGGTGGGTGACATTTTTTGGAATGGAGCACGGCGACGTGGCGGTTTCCAGGGAGCCAGCGGAGATCCAGGACCTCTCGCTTTCGCGTCTCGTTCTGGAATCCTCAGGAAGCGGTTTACTAGAAGCATTTTGAACCGATTTGTGCAACCAAGAACACAAAAACTAGCATTATGCCTAAAACAATGATTACTTTTCCTGACACTTCCCATTCATTCCCATGTTCATTTCAGGTCAGGCGTCGCTTTTTGCCAACCGGAAAACACATAAAAACACCACGTGACTTTGACTGTGACGTCACGAGAAACACTCCTATAAGTGAATAAAAACACACACACACACACACACACACACACACAATGAATTAATATGTATAATATATAATGTCAATAAATACCAAACACGCGATTACGCGATCACACACACGCACACACACCCACACACACACACACACGCACGCACACACACTTACAAACTAGGACAAATAAACCCAATAAAAAAATTGGTGCGGTCATTAAAAAATCGGAATAGAAAAACAGGCGGCCGTAGCGCGGCGTAGCGTTGATCTTCCCCGTTCTCCTCCTCCCGTTACGCCGCTGACGCGATTGTGTCACAAAGTTAACGGCAGAAACGACACCATCTCCGTCCGAACGGCATCCAATGATAATAATAATAATCATAATAATAATCATAATAATAATAACGCTCCCAAATCGCCCTCGGCAAACGATTGTCCCCTAATCTAAATTGTGTCGAGGCAATTATTGTTTAATGCTTATTGTCTTTTTTTGCATTCATTCATTCATTCATTTGCCGCCAGCAGCCGTTAACGGAGATATCATTTGGAGACAAGCGGAGAGAGAGGGTAAAAAAACCACCTGTCAAATAAACGGCTCTCTCCGGCATATATATATATATATATATATATATATATATATATCTATAGTATACGGCCGGCTGTCGGTTCTAATAACAGTTAAAGCGGTCGTGTGTGGAAAAAAATAAAATAAAACAACCAACATAAAAAAAACATAACCTAACCTAATGCAGACTTACTACGATTCACCAAACACACACCGGGGGAGGGGTGTTCTCCCTCTCGGTGTCCTCGTTACATATTTAATATCCATCAAGTGGAATGGATGGGGAGTCCAGCGTCGTCCGACCGCAGAGTGCAGTTGTGGACAGGGGACTCGGAGTGGGAGAGGTGGGAGGGAGATGGGGAGGGAGGGAGGGAGGGGAGGGAGATGGGGGGGGAGAGGGAGGGAGAGAGGGGAAGGGAGAGGGAGGGAGGGATGGAGGGAGGGAGAGAGATGGGGGGGAGAGGGAGAGGGAGAGGGAGAGGGAGAGGGAGGGAGGGGAGGGAGAGGGAGAGAGGGAGGGAGGGAGAGCGATGGGGGGGAGAGGGAGGGAGGGAGAGCGATGGCGCCCAGACAAATGAACGGTCATTAAAACGCTAAGCTAACTATACTGTGTCACCCATTGGCACAGCACCACCACACTGCCAGTGGGGGAGGGGGGAGGGTAGGAGGGGGGGGGTAGGGAGGGGGGAGTGTTGCTCACCCTGTTTGTCGTTATCGTCACCCAATCAAATCATTCAGTGTCAGAATTGAGAGAAATAAAAAAGAAAGAAGAAAAACTAACCCCTGTGTGTGTGCGCACGTGTGTGTGTGTGTGTGTGTGTGTGTGTCTATGTTAAATAAATGTTGCCATTAACACACTTATTTTCATATGAGAGGGAGAGAGGGAGCTAGAGAGAGAGAGAGAGAGAGAGAGAGAGAGAGAGAGAGAGAGAGAGAGAGAGAGAGAGAGAGAGAGAGAGATAAAGGGAGGGAGGGAGAGAGGGGAGAGAGAGAGAGGGAGGGGGGAGAGGGAGAGAGAGAGATTTACACATGTCATTTGAACAAAACACATGTTAAAAGAAAAGTATAATTGCACTTTATCCCGAGTTGCAAATGCAATTCAAAGTTCTTTAGGATGTAATTGTCTTTTCTTTATTCTGCTGGTGTTGTTATTTTCCCCCTCCCAACCTCACTCAGCAAACCATGCTGTCTTGTTCATTAGATCTCTCTCTCTCTCTCTCTCTCTCTCTCTCTCTCTCTCTCTCTCTCCTTCCTCTTTAATAATTTCGTTTTTTTTTCTCTGTTTGCAAGGGGGAGTGGTGGGGGGGGTCATAGCAGATTAGCAATTAGCATTAAGTATATAGATTGAAGGCGCCTTTATTTAAATAGGGGGAAAACGCACACACGCCTTCCACTAATAATAATACAGGACATCACTTGGAGCCCATCAAGGTTGATTAAAGTGACATGGCGACATCCATGCAGTACACGTTACCATGGTTATAAAGGGTCCCAGTTGGTGGGCTGTGGACTGTACCAAGTGATTCGGGAGGAGGGGGGGGGGTGGATTGTGAAAAACGTTCCGTTAATGGCTCATCGATCCAAACGCTACACCTGGTGGTTGAAGTAGGGGCCCTTTAAATTCCTGCGAAGTAAAGCATACGTATATATATATGAGCTTATGTCGGTGTGACACAGAAGGCCGCTTAGTAGTATGTGTTCAATAAACTTCTATAAATAATATACTCCATCTCTAGGATTTATCCCCCAGGTCCGTTCCAACTCATTTAATTCATTAGAACGCCTTACTTGCCCTGACCTTCCCAGTTCAGACGGGATTTCCCCCGACTAACTAAGCCAGCAGATTACATTAAAGATAAATCTGTTTCTGTCAATCCCGGGAAAGAGAGAATTATCAAGTCGTCTTCGTCTCTAAACATTTATTTCGCTGGAAAAAAAGTACTCCCTCTCCCTCATCCCCGGGCGAGGTAATACACTGTATCTGTGTGTGTGTGTGTGTGTGTGTGTGTGTGCATGTGTGTGTGTATGTTTGTCTGAGTGTGTGTGTCTATGTGTTTGTGTGTGTATCTGTGTGTCTATCTGTGTGTGTGTGTGTGCGTGCGTGCGTGCGTGTGTGTGTCTACGTTTCTGTGTGTGTGTGTATGTGTGTGTGTGTGTGTGCGTGTGCGTGCGTGCATGTGTGTGTGTCTACGTTTCTGTGTGCGTGTGCGTGTGCGTGTGCGTGTGGTGTGTGTGTGTGTGTGTGGACCTCATGAATTCACGGCAGGTGTATAATCTATACGGACTCTCCGGCTCTCGCTTGTCTTAAGGCTAAATGCTAATACAAATGCTAAGCACACAGCTTTTCTTCGACAGACACGTACCTGATGGCGAGCAGCAGCAGAAGAAGAAGAAAAAAGACCCAATGACATCGTCTCAGGCTGACAGGCTGTTCTGGAAGGCCCGTGGGTGACATCAAGGTCCAATCGTTACCTTAGCTAATTATTTTTTGGCGGGTTTGCGCTAAACTGTCTGTGCATAACTGTTAGCTTATTGTTGTCTCTTCTTGCTAAATACTTTGGACTGTGGACGCAGGGTCGTCTCGGGGTACTATCCTACGATGAAGGGAAGTGTTTTGGGTCTTGGGTTATTCGATATAAACATTTTTAGCTTTTTTTCTTTTGTAATCTTTTTGTCATCTCAAGATTCAAGATGTTTTTATTTGATGCCGTGTGCAACAAGTACAATTGGAACGCTTACTCCCCATTCTCTCGCACAGTGTGAATCACCTACAACTATACTAGGCTGTACTAACTATGTAAAGCATGTGGCGACGCCGCCACCAGCCATTCAACATGGCTTCTTGAGGGCTCCTCCAGAAGACATGGACACCGGGTGGTGAGGAATCCGCTTTATTAAAATAGTTAGAATCATTGTGAACAACAGAGCAGATGGAACATGCTAGAGCTCTCTCTCCTCTAGTGTGTGTGTGTGTGTGTGTGTGTGTGTGCTTGTGGCTGTTTTAACCTGTTGGTCCTTGATTAACAACGACCCACAGGTGTGCAGCCTCACCAGCCACAGAGTAATCAGTCTGACCCAGGCAGCCAGGTGAGGCTGCTTGAAACCAGCCACCATGGATGATCTTCCTCTCGACCATGCTGCCTTTTCCGTTGGTCTTTTTAGGATGTTGATTAACAACAACAACAACAACAACAACAAATGGGGCTGTCAGGTGTTGATGCTGTTGATGATGTTGTTGTTGTTGATGTTGTTGATGCTGTTGATGTTGTTGATGCTGTTGATGTTGATGTTGTTGTTGATGATGTTGATGTTGTTGTTGATGTTGTTGATGTTGATGTTGTTGTTGTTGTTGTTGTTGTTGTTGTTGTTGTTGTTGTTGTTGTTGATGTTGTTGATGTTGTTGATGTTGGTGTTGATGTTGATGATGCTGTTGTTGTTGATGCTGTTGTAAGTGCAACAAACACTCCCCAATAGGGGGTCCATTAGGGAGTGGAGAGGAAGTGATGCAGGTAAATAGAGAGAGAGAAGAGAGAGAGAGAGAGAGAGAGAGAGAGAGAGAGAGAGAGAGAGAGAGAGAGAGAGAGAGAGAGAGATAGAGAGTGAGGTAGAGAGTATGAGTGGGAGTCAGTCAGAGGAGACCAAGTGAGCGTGATGGGGCGTCGGTTTGAGTGAGAGAGAGCGAGAGAGAGAGAGAGAGAGAGAGAGAGAGAGAGAGAGAGAGAGAGCGCGAGTGAGAGTACGAGAGAACGAGAGATACGAGAGAGAGAGAGCGAGTGAGAGTACGAGAGAGAACGGGGAGAGAGAGAAAGTGAGAGTACGAGAGAGAGCAGGGAGAGAGACAGCAACGTCAATGAGACAGATTACCCACCGTCACGCCGGGCCCCTGGGACGACGCCGCGCTGTGATTGGATCATCAATTGCTCACTACATGCGGCATGTGACAACTTAATATACCCCACGGTCCACCGGTAATCCTCGCTCTGTCTCCTTATTAGCTAGCTACAGTAGCTCTCTCTCTCTCTCACTCTTTCTCTCCTCTCTCTCTCTCTCTCTCTCTCTCTCTCTCACTCTCTCTATCTCTCCTCTCTCTCTCTCTCTCTCTCTCTCTCTCTCCTCTCTCTCTCTCTCTCTCTCTCTCTCTCTCTCTCTCTCTCTCTCTCTCCTCTCTCTCTCTCTCTCTCTCTCTCTCTCTCCTCTCTCTCTCTCTCTTCTCTCTCTCTGTCTCTCTCTCTCTCTCTCTCTCTCTCTCTCTCTCTCTCTCTCTCTCTCTCTCTCTCTCTCTCTCCTCCCTCTCTCTGTCTCTCTCTCTCTCTCTCCCTCCCTCCCTCTCTCTCTCTCTCTCCTCCTCTCTCTCTCTCTCTCCACAGCAGATAGATGATGAGAAACCCCTGACGCCTGTGTGTGTGTTAATGGCTGTGGTGACGATGGTTGGCTGCCATCTCAGTTGCCAATCAGCCATCAGACCCCATCAGTTCCTCCTTTGAGCAGGATGGTTATTTTAGCAGTGTGCAAATTTGTAACATTTCTGCACATAATGTTTTGCATAATGTGTGTGTGTGTGTGTGTTCTGTGTGTGTGTGTGTGTGTGTGTGTGTGCGTGCGTGTGTGTTTCTGTGGCACAATAAACTGGTTCCGGTCTGAATAGTTTTGCGGGCAGAGCAGGTGGTACAGTGATGACATGTCCGTGCTCCTCCCGTGTGTGTGTGTGTGTGTGTGTGTGTGTGTGTGTGTGTGTGATGGCTGGTTTAACCTGTGGGTCCTTGATTATCCTGATGCACCTACAGGTGCGCAGCCTCACCCAGCAGCCCCAGACCCTAATCAGTCTGACTGGGGCCAGGTGAGGCTGCTTCAACCAGACTCTAATCAGTCTGACTGGGGCCAGGTGAGGCTGCTTCAACCAGACTCTAATCAGTCTGACTGGGGGCCAGGTGAGGCTGCTTCAACCAGAATCCAACCACATCACATGCGTGCGTCAATTGAGTCAATTGCTGTGTGTGTATGTGTATTTGTATGCATGTGTATGAATATATCCACGGGAGTCTGTGTCTGTGCGTGTGTGCGTGTGTGTGTGTGTGTGGATATGTGTGTGCGTGTGTGTGCATGCGCGTGCGTGTGTGTGTTCCCCATATTACTCTGGAATGCTTTATCACGTTTTTGTTTTCGTAAACTAAACCTAAACGGAGGAAACTGGAGACACGACACTCAGGAGCTAATGCAGCTAACAAAGCGCAATTTGATAGATTAGAAGCGCGAGAAGCGAATGAAGCACGGCTTGTTTTCACAGTGGAATAAAAACATTCACTTTCCACCCCATCCCCAACCATAACCATAACCAAGTGTCTCTATAACAAGCTGAGACCCCCCTCCCTCCCCCCCCCCCCCCTCTCTCTATTTCCCTCCATTGCTAATTGCTGCCAGTGGCTAAATCAAAACCCAGCACGGAATGTCTATTGATCCTCTTTGAAGAGAGATGCAGATGAGCTCTACAACTGGACTCATTAAGCGCACTAACTGTAGCACTACTTCAAGTGGTCTGCTCTGGCATCGTCAGTCAGTCTCTGTCCGGTCAGGGTCAGGGTCAGGGTTCGATTCCGTCCTGGCCCCCTATCACTCGTGCTGTTGGACACCGCTGCGCGCGTGTGTGCTGTGCTGTGCTGTGCTGTTCTGTGTGTGTGTGATTGTATGTGTGTGTGCGTGCGTGCGTGTGCTGTGCCGTGTGTGTGTGTGATTGTATGTGTGTGTGTGTGTGTGTGCGTGTGTGCGTGCGTGCCGTGTGTGTGTGTGCTGTGTTGTAAGACGCGATCTCCAATGCGTGTTGGTCGTGTCCAGATGTGTTCCTGCGTGATGTGTGGCTGTTTTTAAAAAGGAGAACTTTGCAACGCTTTTTAACCGTCTTGTGGGCGGTGTGTGTGTGTGTGTGTGTGTGTGTGTGTGTGTGTGTGTGTGTGTGTGTGTGTGTGTGTGTGTGTGTGTGTGTGTGTGTGTGTGTGTGTGTGTGTGTGTGTGTGTGTGTGTGTGTGTGTGTGCGTGCAGAGGAACAACGAAACGTACCTTTCCCTCCGTTGTCGTTGCCTGCAGATGTTCCCAGATGTTCTCCTTTGCTACTACGCCTACAACGGCAACTAACTAACAACTGCAGGGGGGTTATTCACACCGTATCCCTTATGCAAATACAGATAGATACTGTGCTTTTTTTTTTTTTTTAAATGGTCCTCTCTCGGTTTAGTTTGGTCTTTTGTTATTGTATTAGTGTCAAATCTAGGGAGTCCACTAATTGTACTCTTTGAACTTGCAGCACTGGATCTGCTGCTCTCCGAGGCTTGGTATAGGAAGGGGAATGGTAGCTGCTAGCATCCAGTTCAATACCCTGATGCTCTAGCCTACAGGGCAGTGAAAGGAACTTCTCCTTCCTACCTCCAGGCAATGGTCAAGCCCTACATCCCTGCTCCGTGTCCACTTCCCTCTGCTACTACGGGGCGTCTGCTGCTCGCCCCGTCTGTTAGGGGCCCCTGAGGGCCGATCTACGCGGTCTCGGCTCTTCTCTGTCCTGTGGCCCCAAAGCGGTGGAATGAACTCCCCTCGGATGTCAGGACTGCAGAGTCACTGCCCAGTCTTCCACCGCAGGCTGGAAACTCACCTCTTCAGGAAACACCACCCGGATCCTTCCTCTTATCACTATTTACTAGCGTACTAGCGTCTTTCTAAGTAGATTGTTTGCTTGTTAGTAAGTTAGATATTGTTCTACTGTTTGCAAACTTATTGTACTTTTACCTGAAGTTCTTCTTCTACTTTTACCCTGAGCACTGGTTCAGTTCTTGTGAGACTTGTTAGATATGAAATGCACTTTTGACTTCTGGTGACGAGTTGTTCTCCTACCTTCCTTTGTTGAAACACACTATTGTAAGTTTGGATAAAAGTGTCTAGTGCTAAATGACTGGAATGTAATGTTATGCAATTTTTGTTGTGGTCCAAAACGGTTTTGCATTGAAAATCAATAACAAATGATAAACCATTGCACTCTTGACATGCGCCATCTTATACACAGTGTTGTTCGGCGTGTATTTTCACGAAAGTCAATATCGCACAGTACTGTACTTATATAGTATATATACTGTATCCGTATGTAAACGTGTATACCTACTATATATACAGTATAAACAACACTATACTAACAATAACTAACAATACAACTAACAATAAAGTATGAGAGAATATATCCTCATTATATTCAGTATCAGTATATATACTGAGGATATAGATATAGTGATACAGTATATACTGTATACTGAGTAGTATCGTAGTATATACAGTATCAGTTAATATACTGA
>CM051021.1:21834447-21849447 GCA_027704905.1 Muraenolepis orangiensis | reverse complement strand
ATAGTGGATATTGTGGATAGTGGTAGTGATAGTGGATAGTGGGTAGTGATAGTGGATAGTGGATAGTGGATATTGTGGATAGTGGATATTGTGGATAGTGGATATAGTGGATATAGTGGATAGTGAATAGTGGATATTGTGGATAGTGGATATTGTGGATATTGTGGATATAGTGGATAGTGGATAGTGGATATTGTGGATATTGTGGATAGTGGATATAGTGGATATAGTGGATAGTGGATAGTGGATATTGTGGATAGTGGAAATTGTGGATATTGTGGATATAGTGGATATAGTGGATAGTGGATAGTGGATAGTGGATTGTGGATATAGTGGATATAGTGGATAGTGGATATTGTGGATAGTGGATATAGTGGATATAGTGGATATAGTGGATAGTGGATAGTAGCCAGTGGGATAGTGGATATAGTGGATAGTGGATAGTGGATATTGTGGATATAGTGGATATAGTGGATATAGTGGATAGTGGATAGTGGATAGTGAATAGTGGATAGTGGATAGTGATGTGACTTCCCTGTCACTTCGTCACGCGTGCACGTTTTCCACCCCCCATGTTCTGCTGTCTCTCTGGGCTTGATTTGTATTTTCTTTTTTTCGTACGCAAGACCTTGAATGTGTTTTCTTCAACAGGAACTCAATCACAATAAAACAATAAAAGGTCAGGGTGCCCACACACACACACACACACACACACACACACACACACACACACACACACACACACGTGAATACACACACAAGCACACATACACGCATATGTGTATCCACAGAACACAGACACAGACACACACAATCGCACAGACACAAACACACACACACACACACACACACACACACACACACACACACGCTCTCTCAAGCAAGTGAAGCGAGTCAAGGCTTAGACAAAACCAACAGACATCATCACACACACACACACACACACACACACAAACACACACACACACACACACACACACAAACACACACACACACACAACACACACACACACACACAACACACACACACACACACACACACACACACAACACACACACACACACACACACACACACACACACACACACACACACACACACACACACACACACACACACACCACACAACACACACACGCACACACAAACACACACACACACACACAGGTACGGCTGGAGATTTAGTGGTCAGGGACCCAGTGGCGGGGTGGGTGGAGGGAGGGAGGGGGAGAGACAGGGGGAGAGAGAGAGAGAGAGAGAGAGAGAGAGAGAGAGAGAGAGAGAGAGAGAGAGAGAGAGAGAGAGAGAGAGAGAGAGATGGATGGCATCTCCTCTGAGGAGGTAGCTCAGGGTAGACTGCTGCTGCTGCTGCTGCTGGAGAGACTTAAACTATTTTGCCACTTGTCTGGGAAAACAAGATGTAAAGCTGTACTTCACTGCTGTCCTTGGTCAGGTCCAAACGGACAATTACCTGTCTGATGTGATGCGCTGTGTGTGTGTGTGTGTGTGTGTGTGTGTGTGTGTGTGTGTGTGTGTGTGTGTGTGTGTGTGTGTGTGTGTGTGTGTGTGTGTGTGTGTGTGTGTGTGTGTGTGTGTGCAAACATGTGTGGGATTTGTGTATGTGTGTGTGTGTGTGTGTGTGTGTGTGTGTGTATGTTGTGTGTGTGTGTGTGTGTGTGTGTGTGTGTGTGTGTGTGTGTGTGTGTGTGTGTGTGTGTGTGTGTGTGTGTGTGTGTGTGTGTGTGTGTGTGTGTGTGTGTGTGTGTGTGTGTGTGTGTGTGTGTGTGTGTGTACCTGCATGCGTGCTTATGTGTGTGCATACATGTGTTTATGGCCATATTTATTTTTGCTCTGTGTGTGTGTGTGTGTGTGTGTGTGTGTGTGTGTGTGTGTGTGTGTGTGTGTGTGTGTGTGTGTGTGTGTGTGTGTGTGTGTGTGTGTGTGTGTGTGTGTGTACCTGCATGCGTGCTTATGTGTGTGCATACATGTGTTTATGGCCATATTATTTTGCTCTGTGTGTGTGTGTGTGTGTGTGTGTGTGTGTGTGTGTGTGTGTGTGTGTGTGTGTGTGTGTGTTAGATTAGATTCAAATGTATTGTCATTCCACAGCACAAGTACAGTACAGTGAAAATAATTCAGCATCTAACCAGAGTGCTTAAAGTGGTTACAGTGGTTCCTTTGCAATGGTGTGTGTATGCAGTATGTTTGTGTTGTGTGTGAGTGTGTTTGTTTATGTTTGTGTGTGTGTGTGTGTGTGTGTGTGTGTGTGTGTGTGTGTGTGTGTGTGTGTGTGTGCGTGCCTGTGCGTGCCTGTGCTTGTGGCGCCATATGCTGCATGTGGTGTGGGTGTTTGTGTGTGTGTGTGTGTGTGTGTGTGTGTGTGTGTGTGTGTGGTACATGCCTGTGCTTGTGGCGCCATATGCTGTGTGCATGTGGTGCGTGTGCGTGTGGTGTATGTATGTGTGTGCGTGGTGTATGGATGTGTGTGTGTGTGTGTGTGTGTGTGTGTAATGTGGTGTGCCGGTTAAGTGGGAGGGGGGGGGGGGGGGGGGTAAGGGGGGGGTGTGCGACTATCATCCTGGATGTGTAACCTGTCTCGAGGCCAGCAAAGCGTGCCGAGTGCACATGTGCAACCAGGAGATATGTGGGACAGGTTAAAGTGCTGTGTGCCATGAAGATGGATCCCTATTAAAACAACAACAAACACACACACACACACACACACACACACACACACACACACACACATACACACACTTATGGAGACAACAGCATATGTGTGTTCTATTTCCACGGGCAGTTACACAGTCATCTGTTAAGCACACAGACGCGCACACGCACGCGCACACACACACACACACACACACACACACACACACACACACACACACACACACACACACACACACACACACACATTAACAAGGCACACATATGGGCTAGAACCACATTGAGGGTTTAATGTACCTTAGAGAAACCAGTGCGTCTCAGTCGACCTAGTCTACCTTGACCCATATACATTGGTAGGTCTAGTTTAAATGGCTTTCATTTAGACACACACACACACACACGCACACACACACACACACACACACACACACACACACACACACACACACACACACACACACACACACACACACATTCACACACACACACACACACACGCACACACACACACACACACACACACACACACACACACACACACACACACACACACACACACACACACACACACACACACACACACACACACACACACACACACACGACAGGGTAAACTCAGCATGATGATCATGATAATGATGATGGTGATGACGATGATGATGACGGTGATGATGATGATAGTCAATAGGGCACGACGAGCATGTTTTTAATTACTTTACACAACCATTAAAACGGGTTTAACAGCAGCAGACGTCGTGTTAGCACTCTGTCAATGTCAGCCAAGGACTTGGCACAACGTGTGTGTTCTTGGGTAATGTGGCGTGGCCCGCTCGTGTAAATAATTCCGATATGTTCATTTTTTTAGGGGGGGGGTGAGGGGGGGGGGGGGGTAAACAGTAAAGCGGGTTCCCCCCCCCTCTGTGCGAAACCTTCGCGTTCGCCGACGAACGCCGAAGCGGTGGGAAAACAGCGCCCTCTATTGGTGAGCTTCGCCTTCAATTACTCAAGCGTCTTTTTTGTTTTTTTGGTTCAATTTACAGACAAATTCGTTTTTGTGTGTTTTCCCCCGGAAAACGCAAGAGATGATTAACCACCGCTGAATGCTAAACTGAACTAAATGGCAAATGGTACAGCTCTCTAATTAAGCGATTATTTGGCAAATTGGTGTCGACCGTCGTGTTTCTCGGTGGAAAACGGGAGCAAATTAATTATTCATACAAAAGACACTGCGATGGATATTCCTTTTAGTCATGAATAATTCAGCTAAATAAAAGGTCTTGAACAATGTCCGAGGAAAAACCTTTGTCTTGTGCGGCCCATATAGGTCACCATCATCAGATTATCCTCCATACTTGAACTGCAATTTTGAAATGTACACGCATTATAAAAAACCATTATAAAAACTACGAAAACTATATATATATATTATAGTGTAGCTGTTATTCTTAATAATAATAATAATTATTATTATTATTGTTATGCCAATATTATAATTCTTCTTCTTCTTCTTCTTCGACTATTCAACTCTTCCCAGAGTGGACGGGGGGGGAGACTGACTTTTGGGCATGAGGCCTCCTTTTTGTTTACGCACACCTGTTCTGTGACCCCAAAACTACCTTTATTTGCACTACTTGCACTTATTGTATTCTGTATTTTATTGGTATTTATTACAACAGATATTAGTATAATTTTTGTTTTAATACAGTATATTTTCCACTTCTTGTTTATTGTAATTTATTGTAATTTTATAATTCTAATTGTGTTTTAGATAAGTCCCTTCGTTTTTAAAGTTGTTATAACTGAATAAGTGTTTGTTTGCTATTGTATAAGCTGCTGGAAGACTAAATTTCCCTCGGGATTAATAAAATATCTATCTATCTATCTATCTTCTTCTTCTTCTTCTTCTTCTTCTTCTTATTATTATAATTATTATTATTATTATTATCAATATTACATTTACATTTAGGGCATTTGGCAGACGCTTTTATCCAAAGCGACTTACAAGGTGTACATTTGTTGATGCAGACAATAGCATAACACTGAGGTACGCGAACATAAAATTATTATTAATAATATTAATAAATTATTATTATAATTATTATCATCATCATCATCATCATCGTTTTATTTATTTATTTGTATTTGTTTATTTTTGTCATTATTGTTATTATTAATCATAACAATAATTATAAGTGTATCATAAATATACAACAACAAATTCCTAATGAAACCTTTAGCAAAAAAAGTCGACGAACGACAAAACTGTTTTGGACTAAAAACTTACCCCTAGTAGAAGACGCATAGCATAGCTTCGCCATTGTGCTTCTAAGCGGATATGTACTGTACTCCCTCCCTCCTCTCCCGCCCCCCGCCCCCCGCCCCCCCTACGTCGAGATCCGGAAAAGAACGTCTAGTTTTAGTCCCTCCTTTTCCGCCTCTCTTCCGCCTCTCAGCAGTAGTAGGCAGTACTAGTACAGCACCAGCAGTCAGTCATGACCGCGGCTCTCGTCGTCCAGAGGTTAGCGGCTCTGTCGGGCGCTTCTGCCGTGACCGCCGGGGCGTACGGAGCTCACGGTAATAATAATAATAATAATAATAATAATAATAATAATAAATGTAAAGATAACCAATACAATAAAGTCCATTATGTTCATAACATATGTTCCATATGACCATAACGCACTCGCACGACACCGTGCTCCTTCATGTAGTCTTGTTGATGAGCCTTGTATTATTATTAGTAGTATTGTTATTGTTATTATTATTATTGCACATCGTCTGCATCGTGAACGCTGTCACTTTAACTGCCCCTCCTCCTTTAGGTTTCAAAAACAGTGACCCGGAAGATTACCGGAGAACGGTACGTGCAAGTGGATCGGGAATACTTTTATGGGATTATTTTACCTACCTGCTTGCTAAAATCACTTTTTGCTATATAACAATGCATGCATGTCATTTATTATTTACTGGACATTCTGCACATCAATCAAGCAATCCTGGAATTGCATATTATATGCAGCCAATGAAGGAGGCTGTGAACCAAAACTCTCTCTCTCTCTCTCTCTCTCTCTCTCTCTCTCTCTCTCTCTCTCTCTCTCTCTCTCTCTCCTCTCTCTCCATCTCTCTCCTCTCCATCCCTCCAGCTGTTTGAAACGGCCAACAAGTACCACTTCTACCACAGTCTAGCCCTGCTGGGAGCTTCTCGCTGTGGAAAGCCAGCCCTGGTGAGCCTGATACCTTCATGGCCCTGAGCATGGCTCACACTCGGGGAGGGGGGGGGGGGGGGGGGTCTTTCACATCAAAGAACCCCTGCCCCCCCCCCCCCCGCCTTCACAAGCTGTAATGGATGGGTGTCCTTTTGAGCAAGGCACCCCTCTCCCTGAATGTGTAGGAATAAGTGGTTATATGTTTACATGCGAGACATATGCCTAATGGACAGGGAGTGGTATAGTGGAGATGTATAGAGTTGTTTGTGACTGTCAGGGGGAAGGATATTGTCGTGGCCCAGGGACCCCCACCCCACCCCAGCTGAAAGGTACTGGGTTCAAACCCCACATTCTACTCCTTGGCTGCTTGCATCTTGCATGCTTGCATGCATCCAGATTCAAAGCCTCACTGCTAACCGACGACATAGTAAATCAGCATTTTTGGTGGAAATCTTAAAAGAATATTGAGCAATCTGTTCCCTAAATACTACTACGACATAAAAAGGAGACAAAACAGTCTTTAAGGAGTCTTTAAGTTTTGTTTGTCCAAAGTTAGACTTTTGGGTTGACGGCGTGTTGTGTGCTGAGTGACGGTGGTACCCAGTGGTATCGCTTGGTGTGGTTGGGCGACATGTCGATAGAGTAAAAAGATAAATATACATAATGCTTGATTTACCCATAAGGGCTCACTGATAAAAAACAACACATTGTAAACTTGTCCATGCCATTATACCACGTTTGTGAGTGGTGTTGTTTTTGTAAAAGCCACAAGTCTAGCAAGGCCCCCTTGTACTTTGGCTCTCAAACTTGTTGAATCCATATGTGGTTCATGCCCGGAATTAGTTGTGAATCATCATCATCATCATCATCATCATCATCATCATCAGAACTGCCCCTGCCTCCAATGACCAATGTGTAATCAATACCCCATATCTAGAAAACAATCATGAATAATTAATATTTACCCAAGTATTGACCCAGGTCTCACCCTTTACCTGCTCCTCGATGGCATGCATCTGAATTCAATGTTGGATGAAAGCAACTGCTGAAATGCCCTACATTTATTGTATATATTATTCAATATATGATATATATATATACAGTATTTATAATATTTATAATTTTGGCCTGTATCAGTGTAAAAGTCATTGGCCCTCCCGTGAGGCCTGCTGCTGCTGCTGCTGGTGCTGGTGGTTGATGTTGTGTTTCTCCTCCTGCAGGCGGGGGCTCTCCTGGTGACGGGGATGGGCTTGTTCTGCGGCTCCCTGTACCACCAGGCGCTGACCGGGAACCCCGACCTCCGCAAGGCCGCCCCCGTGGGGGGCATGGCCCTCATTGTGGGCTGGATGGCCATGGTCCTCTGACGCAGAACCCTGTGGTCAGGTTGTGGGGGAGTGGATGGGTGGGGGTGGTGTGGGGGGTTGGTTGTGTGGTTAAAACTGTCAAAAGTGGAGCTTTTGAAAATTGAATGAAAGATAAGACCTTAACCACACGGCTGGATGGCCATGGTCCTCTGACGTCCCGTGGTCAGGTTGTGGGGGAGGGTTTGGGGAGTGGATGAGGGCGTGAGGGGTGGTTGTTTGGTCAAAACTGTCAAAAGTGGAGCTTTTGAATCAATTGAATGTAAGATAAAAAACCGAATGTAATGTTAAAAACCCTAAAACCACAGGGGGGGGAGGGGTGGGTTTATGGAACCGCAGCCCCCTCCCCTCACGTGTGGCCACCAGATAAGGCCGCCTTGGAACGGATTATCTTCAATTTGTATTTCTATTTTCTGTCCGACCCGGCCCAGGGGGGTCACGACCTGCTATCTGACTTCTCAAGTAGACGGGGGGGGGAAATGGGCGAGTGGATGGATGGATGGATGTGTTTTTTGTGTTTTATGACACATTCAATAAAGATTTATGAAAATAAATAAACACCTTGTTTTTTTCCCCCGTGATGGACTTTAAGCAACTGCAGCTGTCCTATTGGAGTTTTTATTTTTATTACATTTTTTGGGAGACACGGGCTGTGAACTCTCTGTGAACGCTGTGAATAACTTCTCGCAAGACTATAGTTACTTTGCTGAACCAATGCATCATATCTAGTTTTAACTCTCAATTGTGTACACACACACACACACACACACACACACGACTGACTGACTGACTGACTGACTGACTGACTGACTGACTCCGTTGCTTGAGCAAACACTGTTTGTGTGTTCTGTCAAGACATTACTGGTGGCCTTGTCGTCTATAGTCAAGTACCGGGCTAGCTGGAGGGGCAGGGCAGAAGGTCGCCGGTTCAAGTCCCCCCAAAAAAACACCTGGGAACTTGAGACAAGGCACCAGACACCTCCCTACTACACTGCTCTCCCCCAGCAGCTGTATTTCTCTGTCCGACAGCTGCCCCACTGCCCCTAGTACTAGGATGGGTTTAAATGGCAGAGAAACACATGTGTGTGTTTACATGTATGTGACTAATAAAGAGGATTCAATTCCTCCTAGATTTAGTTACTTTTTGGGGATTTTGCTTGTATTTGCGACTAAACGGTATATATTACGGTATATTACGGTAGTGTAAACGGTATATATTACGGTAGTGTAAACGGTATATTTACGGTAGTGTAAACGGTATATTACGGTAGTGTAAACGGTATATTACGGTAGTGTAAACGGTATATATAACGGTAGTGTAAACGGTATATATTACGGTAGTGTAAACGGTATATTACGGTAGTGTAAACGGTATATATTACGGTAGTGTAAACGGTATATATTACAGTAGTGTAAACGGTATATAGTCGGCCCAAGTCGGATCGTCGACAAAAGACGACATCCCGACTCCCCGAGTCACGGGGCTAACAGGGGTGGCGGCACCTGTTAGCGCTTTCAGCGTCTCCGCCGACCGACTGGAGTGTTTCAATTTAGCCAAGGTGTCGTGTGCACGGCACGGAAGTCTTGTTATCCCCTCTTGTTACCCCCCTCTCTCTCCCCCCCCCCCCTCTCCCCCCCCCCCCCTCTCTCTCCCCCCCCTCTCTCCCCCCCTCTCTCCCCCCTCTCTCTCCCCCCTCTCTCTCCCCCCCCACCAACACCACTTGTCTGGAGGAGAGAGAGAGAGAGAGAGAGAGAGAGAGAGAGAGAGGAGAGAGAGAGAGAGAGAGAGAGAGAGAGAGAGAGAGAGAGAGAGAGAGAGGAGGGAGAGAGGAGGGAGAGAGAGAGAGAGAGGGGGAGAGAGGGAGTGTGAGAGAGAGAGAGAGAGAGGGGGAGAGAGAGGAGAGAGAGAGAGAGAGAGAGAGAGAGAGAGAGAGAGGAGGGAGAGAGGGAGTGTGAGAGAGAGACGGGGAGAGAAGGGAGAGAGAGGGAGTGAGAGAGAGAGGGGGAGAGTAAGGAGAGATGTAGAGGGAGAAGAGGGGAAGGGAGGGAGAGGGAGCATGAGAGAGGGAGAGGAGAAAGAGAGAGAGAGAGGGAAAGGAGGGAGAGAGGGAGAGGAAGAGAGAGAGGGGGAGAGAGGAGGGACGGAGAGAGAAGAAGAGTAGGGAGATATATAGAGGGGAAGGGAGGGAGAGGGAGCATGAGAGAGAGGGAGAGAGATGGAGAGGAGGGAGAGAGAGGGAGAGGAAGAGAGAGAGAGAGAGAGAGAGTCTTCCTCCCCATGGTCGTCGGAGCTCTTAGCTCAAACGTCATGTGTTTTTGTTGTTCTGTGTGAACAAAGCGCCGGGGGCCAGTGTCTTGAATGTTTTTTTTGTAGTTTTTGTAATAATAACAATAATAATAATTATTATAATAATGTATTGCGTTCATCGACACGGCGAGAGGCGCTCGAAAAGGAACGCCACAGACCAAAGAGTCTTGTCTTGTCTGGTGAGAGCGAGAAAAAGACACGTACCAAAAAAACCAAGGGCAGATATTGTTAATTATACCTTAAGGGGGCTAGGGGGTGGGGGGGGGGTGGTTTCACAAGGGTTTTTCCCGCTCTTTTCTCTCTTTTCTCCAGTCTCACAAATGCCGCTGATATCTAGCAGAGACGGGATATAATTGCAGCGGCCCCGCCCTTATGGAACCAGGCGCCAGTTCTCTGTTCTGATCGCTATCTCTGGGCTCAAATTGGACTCGTGAAGAACAGGGGAGCCCAGGAGCTGTCACATGGAGGAGGAGGAGGAAGAGGAAGAGGAGAGGAGAAGGATGATGAGGAGGAAGAGGAGGAGGAGGAGGAAAAGGAGGAAGAGGAAGAGGAGAAGGAGGAGAAGGATGAGGAGAAGGATGAGGAGGAGGAGGAGGAGGAGGAGGAAGAGAAGAAGGATAAGGAGGAGGAGGAGGAGAAGGACAATGGGGAGGAAGAGGAGGATGAAGATGATGAGAAGGAGGCGGATGAGGATGGGGAGGAGGATGAGGAGGTGGAGAAGGATGAGGAGGCGAAGGAGGAAGAGGAGGATGAGGAGGAGGAGGAGAGGAGGATGAGGAGGAGGAGGAGGAGGAGGAGGAGGAGGAGGGATGAGCCAGGCTGCTAGCGAGATCCTTGGCCAAACGTCAAATGAGATAAGTTGTACTTCATTAAAATCCCAGACGAGAAATGCCGAAAAAAAAACACTCCACTTAATAAGACTATTCAACAATCCGACACTTGTCGAGGAAGCGCCAGCCCTTTATCGCCGCTATTATTGGCGACCTCGGGCTCGTTGTTCAGTATAATGTTACGATGTTACGATTGTTAAAATGTTACAATAAACCCCCAAACTCGCATCGGCCGTCTTAGGACGAAGGAGGGATGGATATTAAGCCCATTGCCAGAGGCCCACTGCTCACAAACCAACCCAGAACCCCCGGCTGCTCACCAAGACGGATAGACAACACACACAACACACACACACACACACACACACACACACACACACACACACTCAACACACACACACACACACACACACAACACACACCACACACACACACACACACACAACACACACATACACACACCACACACTCAACACACACACACACACACAACACACACACAAGAGCGGCGGAAAGTATTAATCACGTAGACACAAAGCATCACGTTGAAGCCTGCCGCTATTAAAAGACGACACACACAGATAGACACACACACACACACACACACACACACACACACACACACACACAGGCACACACACACACACAGGCACACACACAGCCACACACACCTACACGAGGAACAGACACACAATCGTTCCAGTTTTTCGGGAGGCATCCGTCAGGTGCTGGCAGCTCACACAAACGGCTGGTAATTGCCGTCTGGAGAGCTGCCAGGACCCACTGGTTCCTCTCCCCCCCCTCCCCTCCTCTACTGTTGACCTTTTCGGGGCTACTTAAACGACGGTTACCGCTATCACCGACACACACACACACACACACACACACACACACACACACACACACACACACACACACACACACACACACACACACACACACACACACACACACACACACACACACACACACACACATATCTAGATTATTGCCTCACTCCAGCAGAGACCCCACCCCAAGTCGGTGTCTCCCCCCTCTCCGTTTAGGTCTCCCAGCTGGGCCTGTGTCAGTCAGCCCTAGGAGGCCCCAGCTGGGAGCACGGAGGTAAGGAGGAGGAGGAGGAGGAGGAGGAGGAGGGAGGGAGGAGGAGGAGGAGGAGGAGGAGGAGGAGGAGGAGGAGTGAAACAAAACTAAAAAAAAGAAGAAGAGAAGAAAAAAAAGACAAAACGGGGGGGTTTGGCGGTGCCAACGATCGCCGCGGTAACGATAAGGAGAGCCATCGTTCATCAGCCGGCAGCAGCAGCAGCTGCAAGGGGGGGGGGGGGGGGGTTCTCTTCCTCCCCCCCCCCCCCCTTCCCAACCCCACAGGATACCATAGGATACCTTTGGATGATGGTTTAGTGTTATTATTGTTATTTGATTGTGTATAGTATTGTTATTGTATAGTGTTTTTTTTTTAATGGATATAGTAGGTTGCATATGGTGTTGTTTATAGCATATAGTAGGTAGTATATAGTGTTGTTTATAGTATATTGTAGGTAGTATATAGTGTTGTTTATAGTATATAGTATAGTATATAGCAGGTAGTATATAGTGTTGAGTATAGTATATAGTATAGTATATAGTATATAGTGTTGAGTATAGTATATAGTAGGTAGTATATAATGTTGAGTATAGTATATAGTATAGTATATAGCAGGTAGTATATAGTGTTTTTCAGAGTACATAGTATAGCATATCATAGGTAGTCTATAGTGTTGTTTATGGTATAGTGTTGTTTAGTATAGTATAGGATTGCACAGTTTAGTATAGTATAGTATTGTTGTTTAAATGCATACCGCAGGAGGGAATAGGGAGTAAGCGTTACGTTGTAGGAAAAATAAAAACATCTTGAATCTTCTATCTTGAGTCACGTGATTTCACCACACACACACACACACACACACACACACACACACACACACACACCACACCACACCACACACACACACACACACACACACACACACACACACACACACCACACACACACACACACACACACACCAGTGAAGAGAGTCGTCTTGATATTGGAAAGTCCCTCGCAAAAGCATCCTATTCTCAAATGGTCTCTCTACACACCCAAACCGTAAGAGGTCCCCCTCTGAGCTTCCTCTCTAAGGAACCTGGTTTTATACGCAATATAATTCTTCCCGGCAATTGTTTACCCGTCTCACACACACACAAACACAAGCAAAACACAAAGCGAAGCTCTTGTTGTGTGTGTGTGTGTGTGTGTGTGTATAATGAAATAAAATATAATCAGCAATAAACAGCAGCGTGAACAGAAATAGGACAATGTTTTAATGGAATTATTAAGGAATTATTAACTTTTTTTCTTCTTCTTGACACTTCAAATCAACAGGAGGACACAACCCAGCCGGTTCCACCGTCTCTCTCCTGGAACAGAGGGGGGTTCTAAAGGAACCCAAGGTGCACAGTTTTGGACAATGTTTTAATGGAATTAAGGAATTATTCACTTTTTATTTTAACTTTTATTATTATTATTATTATTATTACTATTATTATTATGTGTTGACACTTAAAATCAACGGGACACAACAGGAGTGGAAAGACACGAGTTCAGCCGAAGTTCAAACGCACCTGCGCCTGCGCATGAAATCCAAACCTTTCCAATGCGTCAGCAAGAAAGCCCCCCCTCCTCCCCAACCCCCCCCCCCCCCCCCCCGGCCGTCTTGGCAGATGAATCCTCCAGGTCAGCTGAACCCCCCCCCCCCCCCCCCCCCCCTCTGAAAAACCTGGACACCAATATTATCCCCACTGTCTCTGACGTCACATCCCCCGGGGGGGGGGGGGGGGAGCCCACGCCGCGTGTGTTTAATCACGTCCCCCCATAGCTTCTCATGCATGAATATAGATTGCACAGATTATATATATAATATATAATATATATAGAGTGTGAGATTTTTTCACTGATTACTTTCATTTCCCCCCCCCCCCCATTTCTTCTTCATTAGCCAGTATAGAGGTGACGGTGATGACTTTTGATGGTTATTATGATTATTATTATTATTATTATTATTATTATTATTAATAATAATAAGGGGGCTCCCTATACACCACTTAGTAAAGAACAACTTATTATTATTAAGTGGATATGCGTGTCACTCACGACTAAAAAGCAGAAGTCTCCTTTACCGAATGTATCTGTATCTTATGCCATGTTATATGCTATGTTATATATATATATTATATATATATATATATATATATATATATATATATATAGGTACAAAATGAAAGGCAGGCTTTGTGATAATATTCGAACACATTGCCTCCGGACACTGAATATACAGTGTATCATATTAATATCTAATATTCAGCACTCACTGCTCACTACCTGCTGTATATCCATTTATATATTTTTATATTTTGATACAACTGCATACCCCTGCTCACTACCTGTTTATACTTGTATACTTACCTTGTATATATATATATATATATATATATACACACCTATAATTCTGCATATATCTACCTATATCATACCTCTATAAGTTATTTTCATCTGTTTTAGAAGTAGTATTTTAGAAGCAGACTGTTTTTAACATATTATTCAACAACTGTACATATTATATATTCTATATTATATATACTGTATATATTACCATGCATTTTACGGGCAACATTTGCACTCTGGTTAGATGCCACATTCCTTTTGCTGTACTGTACTTGTGTGCAATGACAATACATTTGAATCTAATCTAATACAATATAATCATGGGTTTAATACTATGTATTGTAACATATTCTATGTTGGAGGCAATAATAAACACACATAACAACCTAAAACACAATGCATTGTTGTGGATTAGTGGATTCATAAAGATTTGTATTATATATATATATATATTCCAAAGCTGAATCATGTGACACCTCGATGTGAACAATCTTTCCCGCTGTGCTGCTAAAAAAACAGCTTTTACCACACACACACACACACACACACACACACACACACACACACACACACACACACACACACCACACACACACACACACACACACACTTCCACACACACACACACACACACACACACACACACACACACACACACACACACACACACACACACACACACACACACACACACACACACACACACACACACACACACACACATAAACTACTATCCTGCCCCCCTCAACATCCAAACCAATCATCTTTGTAGTAGTAGTAGTAGTAGCAGTAGACTGAGAGTGGGAATGGGAATGGGAATGTGCAGCCAGGTACTACAAATCCCAGCATCCTCTCTGGCGGACCCCCGGTGCTTCCGGGTCCGGTGTTGGGAAGGAATGGGGAGAGAGAGAGAACCTGTTGGAAATGACGGCTGGCGAAGACGTCGGATCTCGCTGCAGGAGTCCAAACAATACACCTCGCAGATAGCGAAGAGAAGTCTTCATCCCGCAACCACTGTGGGGAGAGAAAAGGGTGTGTGTGTGTGTGATTGCGATTTAACCACCGATTTAACGTGAGGGCGTTAATGGAGCTAATGATTGTCTTATACTGAAACCAGGTGCCGCCAAGCTATTTTTGTGTGTGTGTGTGTGTGTGTGTGTGT
>CM051021.1:21801947-21829447 GCA_027704905.1 Muraenolepis orangiensis | reverse complement strand
ATTTATCTGATATGTTTTCCATTTGTCTTCCAATGCCTGATCATTATTTAGCACTGTGGTTTTCGAAGGCAAATTACCTTTTTAAGTGTGTTGAGTCATCACGGTGGCTCAAAGATTGTACAAAGAACACTCTGAAGAGTGTTTTGAGAGAGCGTGGTAGCCAGGTGTGAACACCTGCCTTGAAAACAAAGGGTTCTCTGTAGAGTTTTCCGGATAATTCCGAACTTTTAGTGTGTGTGTGTGTGTGTGTGTGTGTGTGTGTGTGTGTGTGTGTGTGTGTGTGTGTGTGTGTGTGTGTGTGTGTGTGTGTGTGTGTGTGTGTGTGTGTGTGTGTGTGTGTGTGTGTGTGTGTGTGTGTGTGTGTGTGTGTGTGTGTGTGTGTGTGTGTGTGTGTGTGTGTGTGTGTGTGTGGCTGGCGGCGGCGGCTTTAACCGGTGAGGCTGCTTCAACCAGATACACACCAACCACACACACACACTCCACAGTGTTGTGTTGGGACAGGCTCAGCTGCACACAAGGGCTAAACGATATAGCAAATACATGTGTTGATATTGTGAGTATTTTCAGATATTGCGATATAATTCACTATTTGGTGGAATTAATAACTTTGCCGGGAAAACTCTTCAAATCATGAACTTGTTTTCTTACATCTGGAGACACGAATGTGTAGTGTGGGTCGTTTCTGCGGCACTTATTTGCAGAATGGTCTTAGAAATGTTTTATCCTTATCAATAAATTGCATCTCCTGCGATTTGGCTATTGCACTCGGCCATATTGGGATTTCGATTAATATGTTGATGAATGGCTCGGCCCTACTGCACACACCGTCGTGGTACGGTGGACTGTTAGAATAAGACGGAAAAAATACAAAGGATTGATGTATGGATGGCCATGCGATTAGTTTACACTCTAGTGGACTGGAAAGTATCCGTCAGGGGGAATAGAAAGTGGACTGGCTGTAGCACACATTACGATTGATTACAGCCACTGATTCTCAATCTCGCTCCCTCTCCATCTCTCCCTCCCTCCCTCCCTCTCTCTCCTCTCCTTCTCCCTTCCCCTCCCTCTCTCTCTCTCCTTCTCCCTTCCCCTCCATCTCTCTCCCTCCTCCTTCATCTCTCTCTCTCTCTCTCTCTCTCTCTCTCTCTCTCTCTCTCTCTCTCTCTCTCTCTCTCTCTCTCTCTCTCTCTCTCTCTCTCTCTCCTCTCTCTCTCTCTCTCTCTCTCTCTCTCTCTCTCTCTCTCTCTCTCTCTCTCTCTCTCTCTCTCTCTCTCTCTCTCTCTCTCTCTCTCTCTCTCTCTCCTCCTTCACCTCCATTTCTCTCACATCTCCTCGGGCACAAGGTAATTGATGGCCCCCTGGTTCTACTTTTTCATTTGTCCACGGCCTCCTCGACCGTATTATAATACCGACGGGGACAGGACAGAGTGTACCCCGAGTGTACGCTATAGACCTCCCCCCCCCCCCCACCCCTTTAGAATACAGCTATTACTAATGCATGTACAAAACGTGTTCAGTTTGATGATTTGGTCCGACCTCTGTGCCAACACAGGTGGTTCTCTGTGGTTCTCTGTGGCTCTCTGTATCAGCTGACAAGGCCTCGATCCGAGAAGTCAACAGGTGGTGTGTGTGTGTGTGTGTGTGTGTGGGTGTGTGTGTGTGTGTGGTGTGTGTGTGTGGTGTGTGTGTGTGTGTGTGTGTGTGTGTGTGTGTGTGTGTGTGGTGTGGTGTGTGCTGTGTGGGCTGGCTTTAAAGCAGCCTCATCTGGCTGCCGGGGTCAGACTGATTACTCTATGGCTGGTGAGGCTGCACACCTGTGGGTCGTTGTTAATCAAGGACCTACAGGTTAAAGCAGCCTCCACCACACACACACACACACACACACACACACACACACACACACACACACACACACACACACATTCAAACTCTTTCAATGAAGCGGATTCCTCATCCACCCGCTGTCCTTGTCTTTGCGGGAGGAGGAGCCCTCAAGAAGCCACGTTGAATGGCTGGTGGCGGCGTCGACTGTTACATTTTAGCTTTTGTTGACTTAAAACCACAGAATGTCTCCCTTCTCCTTTCCCTTTTGCGATGTGTTTGTTTGAAGATGGAGTGTTGAACGCGCTTTATTCATCCCAATGCCGGCGGTCCCGACAGGACAGGATTTCTCTTTCTCTCCTCTCCTCCTCCCCTCCTCCTCCTCCACCTTCCTCTCCTCCTCCTCCTCCTTGTTGCTGATGTGAGTAGCTCTCTCTGTCCACGGCCCATGTTTCTTGGAGTCAAAGGATGCCGTGGAGACCGCTGGAGACCATCCACAAAGCTCAGCCCACCCCCTGTGTCCTTGTTAGGATCCGGACCCTTGCGCCTTCCATCATTATAACTGTGTGTGTGTGTGTGTGTGTGTGTGTGTGTGTGTGTGTGTGTGTGTGTGTGTGTGTGTGTGTGTGTGTGTGTGTGTGTGTGTGTGTGTGTGTGTGTGTGTGTGTGGTGTGTGTGTGTGTGTGTGTGTGTGTGTGTGTGTGTGTGTGTGCGCTTGTGCGCTTTTAATGCTTATTTTCCACGCTTCTGTAAAGTTGGGAGAGTGTCACAGGGGCTGTTGCACTGTCAGCAAGCGAGAGATAAAAATAAGACACACACACACACACACACACACACACACACACACACACACACACACACACACACACACACACACACACACACACACACACACACACACACACACACACACTGAGACGTGCTGAGCCAATCGCAAAGACTTTATTCTCCCCGTTTGAATACACATTATTTATTCGTTTGTTTGTTGCTGTGACGCTGGCTTATTGTGTGTGTGTGTGTGTGTGTGTGTGTGTGTGTGTGTGTGTGTGTGTGTGTGTGTGTGTGTGTGTGTGTGTGTGTGTGTGTGTGTGTGTGTGTGTGTGTGTGTGTGTGTGTGTGTGTGTGTGTGTGGTGTGTGTGTGTGTGTGTGTGTGTGTGTGTGTGGGGAAGGCTGGCGCTCACGCTTGGGAACTCTCTCTCTCTCTTGAGTCACTCGGATCCGACGGCCCGCCAAGTGAGTGCAGCCTCTGTGTGGCGGGCGCCACAGCTGGGGGGGAGGGGAGGCACACACACACACACACACACATGCATGTGCTGGCAAATTAGAGCCAGCTCCCCCCCCCCCCTCCCCTACCTCACCCCCCGCTCCCTCCCTCCCTCCCTCCCTCTCAACTCCTCCTCCCCCGTCCCCATCCTCCTCCTCCTCCCGCTGTGGCCCACATGGGGCATCATGTGTACGGTGCGTTCCATTCAAATCCCCTTTATTTGTGTGTGTGTGTGTGTTGGAAAGTTAGAAGTGCAGAAGTTTACCTTGACGTACAAAGGAAACAATTGCAAAGTCTCAGCCCGCACAAGGGGTGGGTGTGTGTGTGTGTGTGTGGTGTGGTGTGTGTGTGTGTGGGTGTGTGGGTGTGTGTGAATATTCATCATGCCTCCTCCGGTTGTTGTTGTTTTGGCCCGTTTCCTTGACAGTGGGATGACCTGTCTGGCAAAGAGACCACAACAACAACAACAAACAAACCAACCAAGGACCACTCGGATTACAGTGGATACTACTTAATAATGTCCCCCAGGTTTAGTTTATTATTTAATTGTTATAAATGTTAGTCATTACGATATACAATTGCCGGTAGGGGTTATCTTTCTATGCCGTTTTTTTGGTTGCCTCGATGTGTATTTCTTACAAAGTAAGTGGGACTGAAGCAGAAATATTGCGTACATAGAGACTTGCCGTGGTGCCCTTGAGCAAGGCGCCCCCCGTGCGAGTGTAGCTGCCCACTGCTCCTAATACTAGGATGGGTTAAATGCAGAGAAACTAGTGTGTGTGTGTGTGTGTGTGTGTGTGTGTGTGTGTGTGTGTGTGTGTGTGTGTGTGTGTGTGTGTGTGGTGTGTGTGTGTGTGTGTGTGTGTGTGTGTGTGTGTGTGTGTGTGTGTGTGTGTGTGTGTGTGTGTGTGTGTGTGTGTGTGTGAACATGTATTTGACCTTTTTAAAGAGGATTCAATCCTCCAGATTTGGATTTGGATTTAACCTCAAGAATCTGACTTTAAAGACAAAAAAAAGTAAACGTTTTGCCAAAAGTGCTGACAATGACAAGTTGGCCTGAGCTAGCCGTGTTCATTGTCTGTTAGCTATTCATCCTGATACAACCAGGTACATGATGGCTTTGGCTACAGTTAATGTACACCGGTTGGTCCGTTCCGATTGGACAAACAATCAAAGAAAACAGCCAATCGGCACCAGCCAGAGGAGGATTCGGCCAGCGAATTGCAGCCAGTCAAGTACAAAAGGCGGAAAGAGAAAATTTGGAAAATACATTTGAAAGTCCGTACTAGAATTTTGTAATTCTAAACAAAAAGTAATGTTACCAAAAGTTGACCACATTGTTATTAGTCTAGTATTTCATGTCGTCATGTAATACTTAATTGAATGAGGTTGAAAAATGTACTCGATAGGCTCAATTTAAGTATACTCTCTACCACCACGGCTGGTGGCAAGCACAGCTCTCTGGGGTTTCAGCACCATGGAGAGCGACGGACAAAACCACTACACGGCTCGAATGACAAACTAACACTCACACACTCCTTCAGAAATAGCTCTTAAACATTATAGATCTCTCTCTCTCTCTCTCTCTCTCTCTCTCTCTCTCTCTCTCTCTCTCTCTCTCTCTCTCTCTCTCTCTCTCTCTCTCTCTCTCTCTCTCTCTCTCTCTCTCTCTCTCTCTCTCTCTCTCTCTCCTCTCTCTCTCTCTCTCTCTCTCTCTCTCTCTCTCTCTCTCTCTCTCAGCCCTGTGAGACATGCCAACCGATGGGATTAAATTGTAGCATGTCCGTATCCGCCTCCTTTTTCGAGATGCCTATTTTCAAGCTAATCTCCCGGCCTTGATGGGTTAGCCCTTTTTTCAACAACAACGCAGCGGCTGTGCGCCTCTCTCCGCCGCCAGCTTGCCAGAGGCTAATCCCGCTATTAGCTAGCGCGGGAATGCCGGCGAGAAGTCGATCTGTTTTACGTTTTACGATAACATGCAACAGGCTCATCTGGCTTACCGAGGCATACGAGTAGGCTGCGGACCTCAGGGGGGGATCGAACCTGGCTCCTTTCCAGCTGGGAGTGGAATACCCTAATCGCTATCATCTAGTAGTCCACTGTTTCCCAAAGTGTGGGCCGTGGCCCACCGGTGGGCTGTCGAGGTACTGCAGGTGGGCCGCAAGAGGTCATTTCCAATAAATAAAGAAAAAGTAAAACATTTAAATATTCACATTTAAAAATAAATGTGTATATATGTGTACATATGCAAGTGTTGGCTTGATTCAATGTTCAAATTATATTGAATAACAAAAAAAAACGTAACTCTTAACTCGTGTGTTGGTCAGAGTTGGGCCTCGGAATTGTACGAATTGTCATTTTGTTTTTCCGAGATTTTTTTGTTGGGGTTTCAAATACAGTTGCTTATCGGAATCGGAATCTTTTTGGTGAGCAAGGCATTGAGCAAGGCATTGAGCAAGGCATTGAGCAAGGCATTGAGCAAGGCATTTCACTTTCAGAACACTTTTTGTGGTCGTTTTCACAGTCACCCAGGGTTTTTTTGTGTGTGCCACAAGCAATGACCGCAGACACAATTCAGTCTCGGTTCCCAAACTGGGGGAACGCGTCCCGTCCCCCCTCCCCTAGGGAGAGGCCGGAGTTATGACAGTCCAGCGCGGCTCGATAGAAATGATGCGATATCCTAAAGGTGAACTTGTTCCTTCCTGTGTAGATTTGACGTTGCAGTTCTGTATTAATTCCGACAATGTTTGGAATCAATTCTACAGGAGTGTAAGAGTGTGTGCAACACGGGTATCAAATATCTAAACATTGAAGAAGGCAACCTAACAACCGTGGCTTGGGTTGCACACACACACACACACACACAACAAACCCCCCCACCCCCCCCCCCCCCCCCCGGGGTAGGTGTGACAATAACCGGAGAAGAGTTACAAAGTTAAATAAGTCCTTTAATGCTTTTGCCGTTTGTGTTTTTCTTTCCCAATGGGGGGGGGGGAAATGGATGGCGGTGTTCAAAGTGGCTTCTTAAGTCTCCTCCGAATACTGCTGCCCTATATTAGTGTTATGTAGCGGGAACAGGCAGTGACTCCCCCTCTGGGATCGACTTCAGAGAATTCAATTCACACACACCACACACACACACACCACACCACACACGCACACACCACACCACACACACGCACACACCACCGGAGGCAGAAACCCCATCCTTGGCGCAAGAGACCTCTGAAGTGCGTCCCCCAAGCTGCTTCTGGTGAAATCCCATCTTCTGGAGCTTTTCCGCCACTATATATATATATATATATATATATATATATATATGTGTGTGTGTGTGTGTGTGTGTGTGTGTGTGTGTGTGTGTGCGCGTGTGCGTGCATCTAGGGGGAGAGAGAGAGCCAGGGGCGGTGGTGTTAGAAGTGGGTGGGATTTGTAGTTTTAACCCCAAACCCCTGAGCCCTGTTTGTAGTCCCCAGGAAGGACCCTGGCCACCGGAAGGTCAGGACCAGTCGGAAGCTCCGCCGGGTCCCCTTGCTACTCTAAATAGCTTTTTTAAATATAAATAGAAGTTATTTTTCCGCTTGAAACCTCCATTAAAAAGACATTTTTTTTATAGGATTATGGGATTAATATGTGTGTGAGTGTGTGTGTGTGTGTGTGTGTGTGTGTGTGTGTGTGTGTGTGCACCTACTGCTGTATGCATTTGTATCTCAAATGCATGGACCTGCAAAACCAATTGTGTGTGTGTGTGTGTGTGTGTGTGTGTCCCAGGCGTGCACAAGTGTTCTGGCAGGCGCTTTAAGTGCACAGCAGGCAAGCAAGACTTCTAGGCTTGAATTAAGAACCACCACCACCACCGTCAACCACCACCACCATCAACCACCACCACCCAACGCCAGATCCGTCTGCTTCTGTTGGAACGGCCTCACACACACACACACACACACACACACACACACACACACACACACACACACACACACACACACACACACACACACCACACACACACACACACACACACACACACACACACACACACACACACACACACACACACTGGAGCAGCAGCAGCCTCGCAAATTGACGAACTTGACTTGTGTCCCCCCTCCTCCTCCCCCCCCCCCCCGTCCCTCCCTCTTTATCGAAACACTTTCCTTTCCTCCACTATGGAGGCGCCACTGCGGAGATAACACCCTCTTTTAAGCAGCACCTCCTCCCCTCCCTCCCCCCACCCCCTCCCCTCTTCTCCTCATATGTGCTCTTCTTCTTCTTCTCCTTCTTCTCCGTTCTCCCCTTCCTCCTCCTCACCCATTTGTTTTGACCCAGTTAAGACGTAATATGAAACAAACGGGGAAGGAATCGCCAGACACAGGAGAGCGGGGGGGGGGATGGACCCGGAGCTCACTAATATTCTCTCTCTCTCTCTCTCTCTCTCTCTCTCTCTCTCTCTCTCTCTCTCTCTCTCTCTCTCTCTCTCTCTCTCTCTCTCTCTCTCTCTCTCTCTCTCTCTCTCTCTCTCTCTCTCTCTCTCTCTTTCTCTTTCTCTTTCTTTCTCTCTCTCTGTGTGTGTGTGTGTGTGTGTACAATTTTATTTCATGATACAACATAGATTTAAAAATAATAATATATATATGGAATATATTTATTATTATAATGTTTTATGAATGAGGGTTAGTTTGTCCAAAAATACAATAACTATGTAAAGGTCACAATGTGTGTCTCTCTCTCTCTCTCTCTCCCATCACACACACACACACACACAGGTTTCATTTCACTGTGAGCCTCCCTCCTCTACTTCCATCTGCACTTGTGTTCGCACAGGTTTTTATCCAATGTTCAATGTTTGATGTTTCAGGTGGTGGTTGTTGTTGTTTCTGATTTCCATAAGCCAGATGCTGACCAAAAAAAAGACACTCTAAAGCCACGTCAATATTGGCGTGTGTGTGTGTGTGTGTGTGTGTGTGTGTGTGTGTGTGTGTGTGTGTGTGTGTGTGTGTGTGTGTGTGTGTGTGTGTGTGTGTGTGTGTGTGTGTGTGTGTGTGTGGTGTGTGTGTGTGTGTGTGTGTGTGTGTGTGTGTGTGTGTGTGTGTGTGTGTGTGTGTGTGCGGGAGTGGGTCAACAAAGGATACAGAGCTTAAAATGTGTAATTAAAAAGGTTGCCTTTTTACCACATTGATTCCTGGGATTTTGTGGTTTGATCCAATGTAATTAATTGGTGCACCGTTAAGTATATATATATAACTTTATAATATCCCTTTCATTGCAAAATATCAATATCAAGTTTGTCTTAAATGCAGGATGTTTTTGAATGTGCATTGTGTACTGTGCCTTCCTAATTAGACTAGATAAGACACACACACACTCACACACTCACACACACACACACACACACACACACACACACACACACACACACACACAGTGTAGACACACTAAGCATCCGCGTTGGGGACGACGCTGTAGCGACACAGCAGGAGAGCGAGAGAGCGATGACAACCTTCCCGGGGTATATTCCCCCGTTTCCTCCCGGGTGACGTTGACGTTTCCTCCCAGTGACGTGAAGAAGACACGGGAGGCCTCACCTTCCCCCCCCCCCCCCCCCCTCCCTCCCTCTCCTTTCCCCTCCCTCCCTCCCTCCCTCCCTCCCTCCCTCCCTCCCTCCTCTGCAGGGGGGGTGAATGACTAATTGCTGCTTCTTCCGTTGAGCCCAAACCCTGATGGGTTGGAATACCGTGAGCGGTATCGTTGATTGGGCCGATTTGAAACAGACACTTGTAATGACCGGGGGGGGGTTGTCAAGGTTTTTGTTATTTTTAACCCCGCCCCCCCCCCGTCTCATCCTCTCACATTTATCTCAGACAAGCGGTTCCCACTTTGAAGGGATCTCCCTCTCCCCGAGTGGCCTTCCACGTGAGGCCTGTCTGCCTGCCTGTCTGTCTGTCTGTCTGTCTGTCTGTTAGCATCCATGAGTCGCTTTTATGTATGTGTGTGCGTGTGTGTGCGTGTGTGTGAGAGCCACACACATGTACACACGCGTGCATACACACTCGCCTTTTTCGCGTTTTGACACGTCCTCAGTCGCTGCGACGTCGGTAAAAAAAAAATAGTTTCCGCCGGCGGGTCTGAAACTGAAGCTCGGCGCTGTGTCTTGTGCGTCCAAACGAAGGTGTTTTTTACTTTTTAATTCATTCCATCAGACTTATGACTTCATGGTTCATTCCGGTTGTCATACCCTTTCCTTCTGAGGTCAACGTGGTTTAGTCACGGTACTGCTGCCCGTTTGTGTTTCACAACACAAACAATTTGTGGTCTCTCTCTCTCTTTCATGCCCTTGAGGTCGTCCTCCAGTAGAAGTCGTCCACCTGCTTTCACTTTCACTTTGCTCATTGAAATTCTGTGGGGAAAGCAACCGCATGCCGTCTCCTATGTGGTCCCTGGCATTCTAACACACACACACACACACACACACACACACACACACACACACACACACACACACATTTATACACACACCCCCACACACACACAGAAAGCTTAATGCCACCGCATGGCATGACCTCCTTAATTGGATTAACAGGATCCCGTTAGAAGCTCTGTGGCCCCTGGGGCCCCTCACCACTAAGTGTGTGCATGTGCAGTACAACCAAACCATCCACTCACACTGCCACCTCTATATATTTATATACACACACACACACACACACACACACACACACACACACACACACACACACACACACACACACACACACACACTACGTGCACCTCAGCTGTCTCACCGTCGACATACCCTTACTCATGCTAACCGCTACGTGCAGCCGCGCAAGCTAATTCAGAGCAGGGGGGGGCCGACGTGGCTAGCAGTTCGGCAAGCAGCGGCTGTCTTAAAGCCGGGCGGCCGAGCGGCCGAGCGTCATCTACCTGTGAGCAGTAACAAGGTTAACCCCCCCCCCCCCCGGGGGGATTCGGAAAGGGGCCGGAAAGTTTACAACAACGGCTAAAGTAGTCTGTAAAAAAAAAAATAACATATTTTTGACGTCCCTGGGGTTCCCCCAAAAAAACTTCTTTGTATTTAGAGCGTTGCGGTATGGGTTAAAAATAAGTGTGGGTTGTTTCGTTGGGGTTTTTTTTGGTTATTTTTAATCAAGCTACGCTTTTTTTTATTTTTTTTTTCCCTGTGATATTGTGTTTCCCAGTGGCTCCCTTTTTTTAAATAAAATTTAAATAATAAAAAAACTAGTTTCCCCTAACGAGGAAGGTGTTTAAGCGTACGACTGATCCTGGCCTACTTGGCTTTGAATGCCAAGCGGTCACGGCTGGCGGAGCTGCTACCAAATGTCAAGAGTTTCAGAGATCTCCTCGCCAAGCGGCGAGTCTGCTCCTGGACCCATGGTTAGGTCGTTTTGTAGACTTTTCTTCGTAATGATGACTTTTTCTTCTTCCTCGTGACGACTTTCTTCTTAATTTGAATGTTTTCTTCCTCATGATGACTTTTTCTTCCTCGTGAGGACTTTTTCTTCCTCACAATTGATTCTTCCTAATTACTACTTTTCCTTCTATTAATGACTTTCCTTCCTAATTCCGACTTTTCTTCCTATTAACCACTTTTTCTTCCTCATGACGACTTTTTCTTTCTCATGATGACTTTTTCGTCCAAATGTTTTCTTTTTCTTCCTAATTCCAAAAAAACATTTCCCCAATGATTTCCCCAATTTTTCTTCCTAATGACGACTTTTCTTCCTAAAGATTACTTTATCCTTCCCTATGACTTTTTCTTTCTCATGATGACTTTTTCTTCCAAATCTTAATTTTTTTTTCCTAATTACAACCATTTTTTCTCCAATGATGAATTTTGCTTCCGAATGACGACTTTTCTCCCTAAAGATTACTTTATCCTTCCCTATGACTTTTTCTTCCAAATACCTTTTTCCTAACGACTTCTTCTCCTCCTCCCCTCATGGGGGCGGCTGTTTGTCTGCCTCCAGGTCTGGTCCAGAAGGTGGACCAGCGCCTCCCGGTGGCCAACGAGTACCTGCTGCTGTCCGGCGGGGCCCGGGAGGGCGTGCTGGACCTGAACCCCGAGGACCTGGGCGACTACGCCAGGGGCGCCGACTACGACCTGGACTTCACACTGCTGGTGCCGGCGCTGAAGCTGCACGGCCGCAACCAGCCGGTGACGCTGGACATGCGGCGCTCGGCGCCCTGCCACTCCTGGCTCAGCCTGCGGCTGTGCGACGAGGCCACGCTGGTCCGCTGGGCCGCCTGCTGCCAGGAGGAGAACCTGCTGCACCCCGCCGATGACGACGAAGAGGACTACCAGGAGGAACTGGGTAGGGTTCGGGTCTCCGAATGCTGTTTTAAAATCAAAATCGCTGGCATTAACAATCACGCATGATCACGAGCAGCAGAACTGACAACCCTTGTATTGTCTTGAACATCTAAGGTACTGTAGATCATCTCACCTTTTCACCGGAAACCAAAGGTTTTATGTTACAGTAGCACACATTTGGGTCAATTGGGTCCCTAACCCCTAAAGTCATTGATGTGTTTTATTTCTCTTCCGATTTTGGTTACCGTTACGTCGCTCTTAAATTGAACCTCCGATTGACGTTTGAAAGGTTACTGGCCTTTTGGCTGTAGGAGCCATCTGATATTAGGAGGGCGGCAGTACAGCTCAGGAGGTAGAGCGGTCGCCCCCCCCCCCCCCAACTGGAAGGTTGCTGGTTCCATCCCCGGCATCATCCTCCTAGCACAAAAACTGTCGAGGTGTCCTTGAGCAAGACACCCTAACCCTAACTGCTCCCCGCCGGGCGCTGTATATAGCTGACAAATTTGAACTATTATTATTATTATTATTATTATTATTATTATTATTATTTATTAGTGAGCAAGTTTTCAGTTTCTTCTCTGGAGTTGACTGCTTCGGTGTGAGCTCTGTATTTGGATTGTTTGGATGGCTCATTGGGTCGTTTCTCACCAACCAAGAGTGTCTTGTTGGTTTCAGGGAAAGGAAAGGGAGAGGGAGACGAGAGAGAGAGAGAGAGAGAGAGGGGGGGACATTTTTTTTGGAGTTGTTTTTAGTGTCACTATCTTGCTCTTTTTGTCTTGGAATTTGTACGCTCAAATCTGTACGTACAGCAACCGTTTACGTCTCAAAAAAACGGTGACACTCTCAACGTCCCCAGAGGGGTGCAACATCCCCCTCGTAGCGGTTAGTTACGATGTTCGATACCCCCCCCGAAAAGGGTTCCCCCCGGGGTCAGAACCCCCAACCGACGTCCCCATGCGGTCTTACCTGTAAGATGTGTCTGTCTGTCTGTCTGTCTGTCTGTCTGTGTCGCTGGGGGCCGAATCTATAAGTGGGTTGATGGCGTCTCCTGTGCATTTGAAATCTCACGTGCAACTCGTTTAGCTTTTCAATGCATTGAATGCCTTCTTCTACTGTAGACCTATCTACTGTAGACCTATCTACTGTAGACCGATCTACTGTAGACCTATCTACTGTAGACCGATCTACTGTAGACCTATCTACTGTAGACCTATCTACTGTAGACCGATCTACTGTAGACCGATCTACTGTAGACCGATCTACTGTAGACCGATCTACTGTAGACCTATCTACTGTAGACCTATCTACTGTTTTGACAGCACTTTGGAAGGCAGCGATGCCTCCACCTCGCATCTGTGCACGACTAGCGAGCATGAAGCAACCAAGCAACCAACCAAGCAAGCAGAAGGTCAGGGAGACGCGTGTCGCGCACTAGCTGACGTTCCCTTCATGTAATTCCCTCAAAGGTCGGGTTCCCCGTACGAACCGCTGTGAGCTGCGCCACATACACAAGCTTCCTGCCTCTCGCTCATCCAACGCTGTGTGACATGAAACCAAATGTGACACGCTTGGTTTATCACAGGTAATATATGCGTACACATACAGTGTATATATGCAAATAGTATATATATATATATATATTATATATATATATGTATATATACATATATATATATGCAAATGACTCAGAAGAGAAGGGGGGGGGGGAGTGATCGTTAAGCAACAACAAGTGTGCCCCGCCCACACATGGATGGAACACGCCCCCTTTTCCCCCCCCGTTATTTAAGGGCATCACAGACCCTGGACTCATTTAAAACGAGTCTAAAAACATTTTTTTTACCTTGTAGCCGTCTGAGTTGTTTTTAAATGAAAAATAATGTAAATGCAATATAAATAAAACACTTTTTTTTTTTGTCCAGAGCAGAGCAGACGGCCCTGAACTCAAAGAAAGCGGCGATGCTTTGTGTTGGGTTGGTGTGGTTGGCAAAGGCTAACACACACACACACACACACACACACAGGCACACACACACACACACAAAGGCACACACACACACACACACACACACACACACACACAGGCACACACACACAGGCACACACACAGGCACACACACACACAAAGGCACACACACACACACACACAACATAAAGGCACACACACACACACACACACACACACACAGGCACACAAAACTTATTTCTCGTTACCTTGTTTTCTTGCACACGCACATACTGTAACACACACACACACACACACACACACACACACACACATTTCATTTTTGATTGTTTTTGACTGTGATCTTGTTTCATGGTGCACCGATTGTGAACCGGAATTGTGACCGCAATTCATACACAATGAAATGAATATGTGTAGATTGAATTCATAATTCATACGTAGATCAGAAGACAGACAGAGAGAGAGAGAGGGAGGAAAGTAGCAGCTAAAAAATGACCAATAGCACTCGAGTTCAAAAATTAATATTAAATAATAAATGTATATCAAATTGGAAGGATGTGGAGGAAATAAGGGAAAAACACCTCTGGCTCTGTCAGTTAAGACGGGGGGGAAATGAGAACGAGGATAAAAGAAATGTCTCCCTGGAAAAACATTTCAACATTTATGAGTATCACTTTACAATCAGAGAGGGAGAGGGGGAGGGGGAGAGAGGAGGGGAAGAGAGAAAGGAGAGGAGGAGGAGGGGGGGGAGAGAGGGAGCAAGGAAGGAGAGATAGATAGAGGAAGGGAGAAGGAGAGAGAGGGAGGGAGGGGGGAGAGAGAGAGGGGGGAGAGAGAGAGAGAGGGGGAGACGGAGATAGAGAGGGGGGAGAGAAAGAGAGGGAAACAGAGCGAGAGAGAGAGAGGAAGACGGAGATAGAGAGGGGGAGAGAGAGATGGAGAGAGAGAGAGAGGGAGGGAGCGATAGAGAGAGGGAGTGAGAGAGAGAGAGCTCACGAAGAGAGCGAGAGAGAGATGAAAAGAGAGAGGGAACGTGACATCCAGTCTGCGACGAGCTCCCACTAGTGCAGAAAAGGAGAGGCTGAAGTAATGACTTTTATTTATATGGATCACTTTAATTTTTCGCTCAGCGTTAAATAATATATATTTCTCTCTCTCTCCCCTATCATTGCCACTTGTCTCCCACAGGCTGTGTGTGTGTGTGTGTGTGTGTGTGTGTGTGTGTGTGTGTGTGTGTGTGTGTGTGTGTGTGTGTGTGTGTGTGTGTGTGTGTGTGTGTGTGTGTGTGTGTGTGTGTGTGTGTGTGTGTGTGTGTGTGTGTGTGTGTGTGTGTGTGTGTGTGTGTGTGTGGTGTGTGTGTGTGTGTGTGGGCGGGCGTAGCCCGAAGGCCATTAGAAACTTGTGAAACATTAGTTCAGCACCAACCTGCCCCCCCACACACACACACACACACACACACACCTCCCAGTCGTTCCAGCATGTAGTAATCCAATGTAGCCAGCAAGCGAAAGGAAGGGGGACGCCTTGGAAGCAGTCCTGGGGAAATCGAGAGAGAGAGAGAGAGAGAGAGAGAGCGAGAGAGAGAGAGAGAGAGAGAGAGAGAGAGAGAGAGAGAGAGAGAGAGAGAGAGAGAGAGGAGAGAGAGAGAGAGAGAGAGAGAGAGAGAGAGAGAGAGAGAGAGAGAGAGAGAGAGAGAGAGAGAGAGAGAGAGAGAGAGAGAGAGAGAGAGAGAGAGAGAGGAGAGAGAGAGAGAGAGAGAGAGAGAGAGAGAGAGAGAGAGAGAGAGAGAGAGAGAGTAACTAACCGGGGGCACGTGGGAGCGATTCCATTGTCTTTCAGCCGTGTGTATTGTATTGTGAGCTGTTCTGATTCATGTTGTAATACCGCACTTTTAGTCCGTTAGCTAGCAATTTGGCCCACTTTGCAGTGGACAGCTAAACCCTGTTAAGGTCATATTCGATTTGCTACCGTTTGTGATTCGAACACATCCCGATATATTTTAATGATTTTGCATCTTGGGATCCTTACTTCCAAAATCCTATCAAATTTCTTTCGGGGGAAAAAAAACCAACTAACGACATAGTGAATCCGATTTAGTTGATTGTGTGTAAGGTACGCGTGTACAGGGAAAGTTTATCGCCAGCTCTGAAGATGCTTGCAAAAATATGTGTAGCTCAGTCTGACTTGGGAGGCTTGGGAACCGGAAGGGTCGCCGGTTCAAGTCCCCCCCCCCCCAAAAAAAAGTACAGAGTTTAGAACTGGAAATTGGAAAGAAAGTTGGCAGTTTACCTCCTGGGAACTGCCGTGGTGCCCTTGAGCAAGGCGCCGGACAGCTACATTGCTCCCCAGTGGGGCAGCTGTATATATATACAAAAGCTGCCCCACTGCTCCTAATATACTAGGAATGGGTTAAATGCAGAGAAACACATTTGTGTGTGTGTGTGTGTGTGTGTGTGTGTGTGTGTGTGTGTGTGTGTGTGTGTGTGTGTGTGTGTGTGTGTGTGTGTGTGTGTGTGTGTGTGTGTGTGTGTGTGTGTGTGTGTGTGTGTGTGTGTGTGTGTGTGTGTGTGTGTGTGTGTGTGTGTGTGTGTGTGTGTGATCAATAAAGAGGATTCAATCCCCCAGATATGTATTTATTTTTTAATTTCGAAAATTCCAAAAATACCCCCAACAAAAATACAAAATACCAACAAAAAAAAACAACACAAATGCACATATTTACATATTTATTTGACAAGGCGTTCAGTGGGTCACGCCCACCATCACCATTCTCCCCTGCCCCGCCCCCTGCAGGCAGAAGCTCCGCCTCCTTCTCCCCCGGGGGGTCCCCGCAGTCGCTGGACGGCTGCTACTTCTCCCCGGCGCTGGTGACCGACTGGTTCTGGGACGTGGTGAGCCAGGCCGTGGACGAGCTGCGGCGCAAGCCCAAGCGAGGCCTCCCCGTGCCGGGGAGGCTGGAGCGAAACGGGCCCCTCACCACCATCATCCTCCAGGTAGGAGGGGGAAAAAAGTTTCAATTGTTTTATTTTTTTTAATTTTTATATATTTATATATATAAAAATGTGTATTTATATCTTTTTTTTATATGTAATATTATTATTTTTATTATTTTTATATATCAAATTGTGTTTTTTTTTATATATATATATTATATATATATATATATATATATATATATATATATATATAGAAGCTGGATAGCTCAGTCTGTTAGGACTTACCTGGCTTGGAAACCGGAGGGTCGCCGGTTCAAGTCCCCCTGAAACACCTGGGGCACTGCCGAGGGGCCCTTGAGCAAGGCAACCAGACCCCCTACTCTGCGGTCTCGGTTGGGGGTCAACTTAATATATACAACAGCTGCCCACTACTCCTCATAATAGGATGGGTTTAATAGCAAAGAAACACATTTGACTGTGTCTCTGTGTGTGTGTGTACATAACTAATAAAGAGGATTCAATCCTCCAGATTTAGACTTAGAGTTTGATCAAATATTATTATGTTTTTGGTTCAATCTTTTCGTCGCTTGAATATATAGACAAATGTGGGCAGTGTTGCTGCGCCAGCGTAGTTTACGAAATTCCATCGATGGGATTTGGTTGAATGACGCAGCGTAGATGCGATATCTATATGTGTATTATATGATCGTCATCCGTAAGCCAAGTTTGAAGTTTGAAATGTGAAAGAATAAAAATGTATTTTAACTTTTTAATTCTCAATTTCCAAATCCATATTTGATCAATGTTATACGTCGCTTCTCACCCTTGAACATTCGGATCGCCCTCCTCTTGTGTGACGTGAAGTAAACTGGTACCCTTTTGAAGAGACCGGACGCATATTTCACAAGAGATCATCTCTGACCTCCTTCTAACATCACCCTCCTCACCCTCCACCCTCACCGCCCCCCACCCCTTGACCCCCATCACCCTCCCCAACCACCACCCTTCCTCACCCATCACCCTCCCCACCCTCCTCAACCATCCCCCTGCTCACCCTCCCCCATCGCCCACACCCCTCCCTCACCCTGCTCTCCCTCCCCCACACCCTCCTCATCCCCATCACCCTCCCTGTCCACCACCCTCCCTCACCCTGCTCTCCCTCCCCACACCCTCCTCATCCCCCATCACCCTCCTGTCCACCACCCCTCCCTCACCCTGCTCTCCCTCCCCACACCTCCTCATCCCCCATCACCCTCTCCCTCCCCCATCACCTCTCCCTCCCCATCACCCTCCCCGTCCACCAGGCAGGCTCCAGCCGGGTGCTGTACGACCTGGTGCCCGTGGTGTCGTTCCGGGGCTGGCCGGCCGTGGCCCAGGGCTGGCTGACGGCCAACCACTTCTGGGACGGCAAGATCACGGAGGAGGAGGCCATCTCGGGCTTCTACCTGCTGCCCTGCTGCTCGCCCCTGGCCGGGAGGCCCGACCGAGAGTGGAGGCTGGCCTTCTCCCGCAGCGAGGTAGCGCCGCCGTTCCGCAAAAAAAACGTTTGATAAACAAATACTTAATCATTATTTCATTGGTAATGTATTTATTGGGTTTTATTCCTTGGGTTTTCCGTTTTTTTATTTCATTTATTGTTTTTTTCCTTAGCTTTTTTTATTTGTATCTTTTATCTTCTTATCTTTATCGTCATGTAGTTGTGTATTTATATTAAATATTTTTATTTGTATCTTTTATCTCTATATTATGTTGCTGAGAGCTACATGTTTGACTTTATATTCCTCTCCTCTCCCCTCTCTCTCTCTCTCTCTCTCTCTCTCTGCCCCCATCTCCGACTCTCCCTCCTCCCTCCATCCCTGTGTCTCCCCCTTCCCCCCTCTCTTTCCCACCCCTCTCTCTCCCTCCCCCCCCCCCCCCCCCCCCTCTCCGCCCCTCCAGGTGCAGCTGAAGAAGTGCATCCCCTTCCCCATGGCGCAGGCCTTCCAGGCGGCCAAGGCGGTGCTGGGCCGCCTGCTGCAGCGGCCCCGCGCCGGCCTCAGCACCTACCACCTGCGCACGCTCCTCTTCTGGGCCTGCGACCGCCTGCCCGCCGCCTACCTGTCCTGCCCCGCCGCCGAGGCGCCCGGCCGCCTCCTGCTGGGCCTGCTGGACGACCTGGCGCACTGCGTCCTGGGCAAGAGCTGCCCCAACTACTTCCTGCCCCAGTGCAACATGCTGGAGCACCTGACGGACGCCCAGGCGCTGCTGGTGGCCCGCAAGCTGGCGCACGTGCGCTCGGACCCCGGCGAGCACCTGCGCGCCGCCCTGGACCAGGCGCGGCAGACGGGGCAGCTGAAGAAGGAGGCGGCCCTGGCGCTGGCCGCCGCCGCCTCCGGCGAGGCGGGGTCCCCCGGGCACGCGCCCGCCAACGGGATCCTGTCGCCCCGCGAGGACAAGCTGGCGCAGCGGCTGCAGCAGCTGGTGACGGAGAACCCGGGCAAGTCCATCTCGGTGTTCCTCAACCCCGACGACGTCACGCGGCCCCACTTCCGCATCGACGACAAGTTCTACTGAGGCGTCGCCGTGGAGATCCGCCGACTGGGACTCGCCCGCGTTCTACCGAGACTCGGTTCACGTTCTACCGAGACTCGGTTCACGTTCTACCGAGACTCGGTTCACGTTCTACCGAGACTCGGCTCACGTTCTACCGAGACTCGGTTCACGTTCTACCGAGACTCGGTTCACGTTCTATCGAGACTCTGTTCACGTTCTACCGAGACTCGGCTCACGTTCTACCGAGACTCGGTTCACGTTCTACCGAGACTCTCCACGTTCTACCGAGACTTTTCACGTTCTACCGAGTCTCTGTTCATGTTCTGCCGAGACTCTTTAGAGACTCTTCACGTTCTATGGAGAGTCTTCACGTTCTACCAAGACTTTTCACGTTCTACTGAGACTGTTCATGTTCTACCGAGACTCTTTAGAGACTCTTCAATTTCTACTGAGACTCTTCAATTTCTACTGAGACTCTTCATATCTACTGAGACTGTTCATGTTCTATTGAGACTCTTCAAGTTCTTCTGAGACTCTTCACGTTCTACTGAGACTATTTAGAGACTCGTCACGTTCTACCGAGACTCTTCTTCAAGTTCTACCGAGACTCTTCTTCAAGTTCTACCGAGACTCTTCGCACTCTTTCGTTGACGGCAAACAACTATACTCATAACATACCGGACACCGCCGCTTGCCAGATTTCCTTCTTTTTAAACCAAAAGCTTTTGTGTGTGTGTGTGTGTTTGTGTGTGTGTGTGTGTGTGTGTGTGTGTGTGCCCTATCTCGACCCCCCCCCCCCCCTTAAAGAGAAATCCCAAATCTCTGATCTGATCTCTCACCCCCAGACAGCCCGATTGTCCTTGTGTGCTCCTAGCAACAATCACAAGCCGGGCCTTAACAATAACTTTCACATGGTGCTTTGAGACTGGAGACCTGGGCCGGGCCAGGGGCAATGGGACACTGTGTGTGTGTGTGTTTGAGTGTGTGTGCGTGCGTGGGACTGTGTGTTGGTTTGGCCGTTGGGGTTTTGATGAACTATTCTCCGCAGTTTTCCCGGGGTCCCGCCCCCCTCTCTCCCCCTCACCCCAATCAAAGACGGCGATTGTATTGGAGTTGTGGGCCGGGGCTAAACCAACGGAGGTGTGGCTGGCTGGTTGGCTGGCTGACGCAACCGAATGTAACGCGGGCTAACGGTTTTTGCCCATGGGCAAACAGAGTTTCCGAACCCTCCACCCTGTTCTCACCGTCGGGGGTTTCAATATTTTCTCTGCCTTCGCCTGTCTGTTCCTTTTTTCTTTCTCAGGTATATCTCTCTTCATGGGGCTATTTAATCTCGACCTCTCGGGCCACGGCGATGAGGTCACCCCTAAGCTCCGCCCCCCCCAAACCCCTACTCCGCCCCCCCCCCCCCCCCCCCCCCCTCCCTCCCCTTTGCTTCTCTCTATTGTATCATCATTTCGGAAAAGTTTTCCGGAGAGTCTTAACAAAAAAGTCTTAAAAGTCTCCGCCCCCTTCGGTCCGCCTCAGTGGACATTCTGTCACGTCTCCTTCAGGTTGCCAGGGGGGAGAGAGAGAGAGAGAGAGAGATGGGTAGGGAGAGGGAGCGAGAGAGAGAGAGAGAGAGAAAGAGAGAGAGAGGAGGGGGGAGAGAGAGAGAGAGAGAGGAAGAGAGAGGGGGAGATGGAGAGAGGGAGGGGGGAGAGGTAGAGTAGGAAGGAGGGAGGGAGGGAGAGAGAGAGGGGGGGGGGGGAGAGAGAGAGAGAGAGGTTCGGACCTCGACAGGAGACGGCCCTGTTTAGCGTGTGTTTTGATTGTACAGTCGACTGATCACTCAGCCAATGGGGGACTCTGGCTCTGTGGAGTCAAGAACTACAAACTTACTCATTTCTTCTGCTTTTTTTTAATGCGTAATTGCGGGAGATGCAAGTGCTGCTGATAATTGCCCTGTATCTCGCCGGCCCCCCTGGGGGTCAGTGTGTGTGTGTGTGTGTGTGTGTGTGTGTGTGTGTGTGTGTGTGTGTGTGTGTGTGTGTGTGTGTGTGTGTGTGTGTGTGTGTGTGTGTGTGTGTGTGTGTGTGTGTGTGTGTGTGTGTGTGTGTGTGTGTGTGTGTGTGTGAAGCCATAGCGTGGGGAGATGCAGGCGGCACCCCACACACCACTGCATGAAAATATCACCCCCCCCCCCGGGGCGAGAGAGACTGTTGGGCCCTGGCTGCTATCTCCTCTCACCAGATGTGAGTCACGAAGAGGCAGGGGGGGGGGGAGAGAGAGATGGAAGGAGGGAGGGGGGGGGGGGGGGAGGGAGGAGAGGAAGAGTGGCCTGATGAGTGGAGGGAGGGTTTGGACGATGGACTGAGCAGATAGGTGTGCAAAGGGAGGTAGAGGGAGAGTTTGGAGGACGTGGGTGTGCCTCGAGGGGGCGGAGGGGGGCGAGCCACCTCGAGTCTCTCTCTTTGCCTCTCTCTCTCTCTCTCTCTTTGCCTCTCGCTCTCGCTCTCTGTGTGTGTGTGCCACTTTGCATCTTTTACTTACCCTCTCTCCACCTCTTTTCCACCTCAACTTGGCCTCCACTTTACCCCTCTGCTGTCATCATTTGGCTTCTGTCTTCCTCTTGTTCTGCTAGTTCTCTCCCTCCCTCTTACTGCTCTCACCTTCAAATAATATATAGTTATTTCTCTCTCTCTCTCTCTCCCCCTTTCTGTGTGTGTGTGTCTGATTTACACACATCTCTGATTGACAGGCCGTTGATTGACCAGCCAATCAGCCGTCTGTCTGTGTGTCTGTCTGTTGACACTCGCTTGCTGCCTTGCTCAATAGCGCTGATCGGCCAACATACGTCTTTCTGGGTCAACTCCGTTGAAAGACACACACACACAGGCACACAGGCACACACACACACACACAGGCACACAGCACACACACACACAGACAGAGTAGAAAGGAGGCTAGTGTTGGCTTACGTTGATCCACTTATTGTAACTGACTGAATGGACTGTTTTTATGGCGTTTTTAATGTATTACATGCTTGGTGTCGACTAGCTCGTAACCGGGCAAGACCTCCTCTGTCATAGCCGTACCCTTTTACAAAGCGATGGTTTTTAATAAGCGTACGTGAGTGTGTTTTACTACTGGCCGTGTGTGTGTGTGTGTGTGTGTGTGTGTGTGTGTGTGTGTGTGTGTGTGTGTGTGTGTGTGTGTGTGTGTGTGTGTGTGTGTGTGTGTGTGTGTGTGTGTGTGTGTGTGTGTGTGTGTGTGTGTGTGTGTGTGTGTGTGTGTGTGTGTGTGTGGACAAAAAAAAAATAAGCAAAAATGATATCCAAAGCAAATTGTTTGAGGTGGTTCAGAATTGTGACACTCACACACACTGTGTGTGTGTGTGACTGTTTGTGTGTGTGTGTGTCTTCAGCACTTTTCAAAAATGAATACACCACAGCCAGAATGACTGAAACCCAGACGAGAAAACATCTCCTACCATTTAGCTAATATATACAAACTATATATAAATAGATAAAGAGATATTTATAGATAGAGTGAGAGATAGAGATACACACACACACACACACACACACGGTGAGAGTGAGAGATTTCCCATGCTTTGATACTAATAGACGTCTCTCTGCTCCGCCATCGTAGACGGGAAACACTCACACACACACACACACACACACACACAATCGGGCTTTGCGAACAATCCAATTGTGTTCACGGGATTTATAAATATGCAAATTATATTCTCTTTCCTCATCGAATGGATAGATAGACCAATGCAAGGAAAGAAACGACAAATACTCGATTTCCATTCCCAACGGCATTGAATACACTACATTTAAAACAAAAAAACTTTTTTTTGTATAATATTAATAATGATTATGATTATAGTTGTCGATATTAGCTACAGTGCATATTTGTTATGAAAGCAACCCTTTAGATGGGTCATTGTCGTGATATTTGCTATGTGTGTGCGCTCAAACTACTGATGATTGTCTTAAAGAAAACAATATCTATATATATATATACATCAATAAATATAGATATATATATATATATATTTGTCCAAAGTGACACATGCGATGAATGTATATCAGGAACGTGTCTACTGACCCCAAAACCCTTCTTACGGAATCAGCCTTCTTAATGTAAATAAAGTTCTGAATCTATGGGGAATAAACTATACGATTAAGAGGCCTATGCAGGCCTTTCCAGTGGAAACGCTGGAAAACGGCGTTAAGATTATGCTCACATATACTGTATTTCTAATCCGTTTTTTATAAATTATGTTCAATTTATTATTATTTGTTTGTGTGTGTGTGTGTGTGTGTGTGTGTGTGTGTGTGTGTGTGTGTGTGTGTGTGTGTGTGTGTGTGTGTGTGTGTGTGTGTGTGTGTGTGTGTGTGTGTGTGTGTGTGTGTGTGTGTGTGTGTGTGTGTGTGTGTGTGTACTGTGGTTGGTTTGATATTTGATCTTTTTTATCCTGAATGGTACAGCAGTAGCATGAAATAAATCATTACGTTAAAACCAATTGATATTCTGTGTGTGTGTCTCTCTTGTACAGTCACGCTATGTCCCATGATTGGTTGTGTACATTATCATTATCATTATCAAGGTGTGAGGTAATTTTCAATGAATGCAACAACACAAGAAGCCAAGTCATAAAACTCCTGCTTGTAAGTGCATGCGATTACGTGGAGTGGCCGACAGAGGGCGCTCCAAGACAGTGTTGGTGACGCTCTTGGGATGAGTTAGTTTAAATAGAACTATAGTCGTAGTCCTAGACTCTAAAAACCAAGGTTAATGATATCCAGTGATGTCCTGGTTTAATTTGAAGAATGTCAGAAGGTACTTTAGTATTATTATTATTATTAGTAGCTTATAATTATCCTACTATAGTGAGGTTTTATTGTGATGTGTGATTTCGGTGATATATATTTATATATAAGTGATTAACGACGTCATAATTGCCTTTTATTTAGAAATGTGTCTTCCTGTCAGTTCTTCAGCTCTTCAACGGCGTTATGGGGAACAAACTTGATGGTGAAATAATTGCTATTGTTATTTTATTTCGGATATACATTAACAGTTTTTAATCTCCAATGAAACAAGCAGGGACGTTGAAGTTATCACGTGACGACCATGCCTTGCCACAAACCCCTATATAATAATAATAATAATAATATGATATAATAAATGACCCTTTTCTAGCGCGGCTGTTTAGAGGCCACTCAACTATATCTGAGAAGTCTACTAAAGTGTGTCAAGAATAAGACCGTGGGAATGTAGTTTGGAGCTGTAGTTCCGTTCTTCGCCGCTAGAGGGTGCTAAATGGTCGTATATCATTATGTACATTTTATACACGTTATGCTTGGGGAAACTACTGCCTAGGGGGGCTTAATATCTATACGATTATTTTATGTTTGACCCCCTGGGGGGGAGTCCCCGGCACTAGACTATATATATATATAAATATATATATATATTTTTTTTTTCAAGTTGTTCGGCGTCAGTTGTTTTAATGAGGGTGCAGATGTTTCAGGCACAAACAGTAGCAGCATCACAGTTCCCATTAATACTGCGTCTGACGCACGCACACACGCACACGCACACTTAAACGCACACTCACACATGCACACACACACACAGCATACACGCATGCACACGCCCTCACATGCACGCGCGCACACACACACCATACACACACTCAAACGCACACACTCACATGCACACGCACATACACGCACACACACACAGACTCAAACGCATGCGCACACCATGCACACACGCACACACTCACATGCACACATACACACACACTTACACACACACACACACTTACACACACACACACACACACACACACACACACACACACACACACACACACACACACACACACACACACACACACACACACACAGCACACACACACACATGCACACGCACACCCAGGCCCGGCGCCTCCTATAGGCGGAGTAGGCTAAACAAATTCGCTAAACAAATATTTTCCTATAACTAATCAAAATCACAGATATCGGGGGCCCTCCCCCTCTCCAGCAATAGGAATAGGAATAGGAATCTACTACTTAAGTCAGCAGACTCCCCCCCCCCGTTGGACTTCACGATCGCGACAACCCCCCCCCCCCCCGTTGGACTTTGGACTTCACGATCGCGACATCCCTCCCCCACTCCCCTGTTTTTGAAGCATGACCGGTAAGTTTCGAATTTGTCCGGTAAAATAAAATCTCAAAGGGGGGCGTCCACAGAAAATTTTGCCTAGGGCCTCCAAAAGTCTAGAACCGGCCCTGCGCACACCATACACACACGCACACGCACACACACGCACACTCGAACGCACGCGCACACAGACACACACACACGATAGCTGCAATCTGTTGACGGCTATTAAAGATGATTCCGAAGTGGTGGAGTTTTGCTGCCGCGGTTGCGTGATTTCTCATCAGTTGCGTTTGCAAAGTTTCCACCCGGCACACAGATGGCCCGCACAGTGACGATTTAAACACACACACACACACACACACACACACACACACACACACACACACACACACACACACACACACACACCACACACACACACACACACACACACACACACACACACACACACACACACACACACACATTACTGTTTCTGTCAACTTGTTTGTCTATTTTTTGACACACTCACTCAATAATAAACACATAATTGGTGAACTGTGTGTTTATTATTATTGAGTGAGTGAATGAGTGTGTGTGTGTGTGTGTGTGTCGTCGAGTTCAAGCCGGCGGGGATAAACACGCTCAAAGCGATCGATAATGTTGATCAAGCACATCTCGGTGAGGAATTAAATGGGCGTGGAAACCCCCTGCCTTTTTAAAATTACAATATACAATACTTCTATATACAGTTCTTCGAACGTCTTTGAATTGGTATTGTTGTCACTAAACAAGTGTCACTTTGTTTATTATTATGAGTGATTCAAACGTGAAGAAAGGGAAGCTAGTTTGAGTCTGATTCCATTCCTCAAATTTCCATATTGATCAGTGATCAGTCGATCAGTCGATGATCAAATGTTCAATGCTTCAAAACTGTTCCGTGATAAAGATATGACACATGAGCTATGAGATCAATATTCAGTAGTATTAGCCAATTATGTTGTGTCCACACTGAAAGGAAATGTTAGTACTCTCAGTGCATCATGATTAGAATGGTGTTTTTGTATTCGTAAGCGTATCGTAATATGTATTGATATATTGTGTAAAACTCCCCATAATTATCGTGTTAACACGTTTTTTCATGTCTTAACTCCTTAATTGTTTTATAGAAAGCATTTTTAAGCAAAACAATCGAAGTTAGGTCAACCCCTGTAGCTCCAATGATCTATTTTCCCACTGCGATTCTACCCTGTTGTACAAGCCCCGCCCCAAATGAATCTCCAGAGCAGCTCATTGGCTGTTCGTCCTGTCCGTCTTGCCTGTCTCTTAACCAACCGGGCGCCTGTACCTGCCGGAGAGGGCGATGGGGTCCCTCCCACACGGGTGTGGGGCGACGACTGACCCAATCTAATGTAAATAGGCCACTGTGAACTCAGAGCTGTGTGTGTGTGTGTGTGTGTGTGTGTGTGTGTGTGTGTGTGTGTGTGTGTGTGTGTGTGTGTGTGTGTGTGTGTGTGTGTGTGTGTGTGTGTGTGTGTGTGTGTGTGTGTGTGTGTGTGTGTGTGTGTGTGTGTGTGTGGGGGCCCAGGCTGCCACTCAATAGCCCCGTGGCGGTCTCGTCTGTCGGTGAGAAATTGGAGCCGAAAAGCGGGACATGCCATGTGTTCTCTCTTCTCTCTCACACACACACACACACACACACACACACACACACACACACACACACACACACACACACACACACACACACACACACACACACACACACACACACACACACACACACACAGGTGTAATAACTCCAGGAGTAACCCACTAAGGAAGGCCTTGGCTGTGTGTGTTCGCGGGCAAGTTGGTTTGAATTCATGAATTCCGATAAGATTTTAGATTTCATTGATTTTTGTAGTCCTTCATGTGTGTGTCCACCCAAATGCACCACGGTAAAAAACAACAAACAAATTGGCAGTTTGCATGATTGGCTCATTTGGTTTAGAGGTCATTAGCGACCTTGGTGGGTGTAGGTGTAGGAGGGGGAGGGAGAGTGAGGTGTAGGAGGGGAGGGAGAGTGAGGTGTAGGAGGGGGGGAGAGGGAGAGGGAGAGTGAGGTGTAGGAGGGGGAGGGGGAGGGGGGGGAGGGGGAGGGGGGAGTAGGAGGGGAGGGAGGGAGGGGGAGGTGTAGGAGGGGAGGTGTAGGAGGGGGAGGGAGGGAGGGTGGGTGTAGGAGGGGGGAGGGAGGGTGGGTGTAGGAGGGGGAGAGAGGGAGGGGGAGGTGTAGGGAGGGGGAGGGAGGGAGGGGTGAGGTGTAGGGAGGGGGGGGAGGGAGGGTGAGGTGTAGGAGGGGAGGGAGGGGGTGAGGTGTAGGGAGGGGGGGAGGGAGGGTGAGGTGTAGGAGGGGGAGGGAGGGTGAGGTGTAGGAGGGGGAGGGAGGGGGGTGAGGTGTAGGGGGGGGGGAGGGGGGGTGAGGTGTAGGGGGGGGGGAGGGAGGGTGAGGTGTAGGAGGGGGA
>CM051021.1:21791947-21794447 GCA_027704905.1 Muraenolepis orangiensis | reverse complement strand
TGTGTGTGTGTGTGTGTGTGTGTGTGTGTGTGTGTGCGTGTGCGTATACACACACACACAAACGCACATTTATTCACAGTACTTCCATTCACAAGATGTTCCCGTGCAAAGGACTGTATGCCGTTTCGGGAGTCAAATCAAATCAAATCAAATCAATAAATAAATAAATAAAGCCAGGTAATCCGTTTGGACACGCACAGGTGCGAACACACACACACACACACACACACACACACACGTGCACACACACGAACACACACACACTCACACATACACACACACACACACACAGGCTTCTGCAGTTTGTATAGGGGTGGGCGGGGGTGTATCCCGGGAGAGAGATAATGGCAGCGGTTGAGGAGCGAGGGAGGGGGGGGAGGGAGGGAGGGAGGGAGGGAGGGAGGGAGGGAGGGAGGGAGGAGGGGGGGGTGGGGGGAGGGCGGGCAAGCTCTGAATGGCTCTGTATCAAATATGACTTCCTGGTGGACTGTGGGCTCCTCCTAAAGCTGCACGGACACGCAGAGGGGAGACTGTGAGCTGGGAGATGTAACGGGCCGTGTAATGTGTGTGTGTGTGTGTGTGTGGTGGTAGTGTGTGTGTGTGTGTGTGTGTGTGTGTGTGCGTGTGTGTGTGTGTGTGTGTGTGTGTGTGCGTGTGTACACACACTGTAGATCGGGTCTAACACACGCTTTGCAAACTTGCACAGTGCTAGGGCTGGCTCCCAAGAATCTATTATTCTAATCTATTATTATTATATTATTATTATTATTATTATTATTATTAACGCTGCATCAAATCATACTAAATAGCCCAACATATATATGTATATCTTTAAATTCACAGACCCCGGACTCAAAACCTAAAAACCTTTTTATTTAAGCAGGCCTTTTTATTTATTATTTAACATGTAATATTAATATACTAGTGTTCACTTAGTTTACTATGTCTTTTTTTAAACTTTGTAAGCACTCTGAGATGCAATATAATTCAAATACATTGTTAAATACAATTACATTTCAGACCCAAAATGTGGACTTGCGAATGTAGTTCTATTTTGAGAATACGATAGCGCTATACGTTTGCGTTCTTTCTGCGTGTGTCGGCCCTTCTGTTTGTGTAGGTGTAGATTGCAGCCGTCAAATAGGAACCCCCCCCCACACACACACACACACACACACACACACACACACACACACACCTCAGCTTTATTCTGACCACTTCCTGCTTACTTTCCAGGTGGTGGTATCTTGCCCCCCCCCCCGCGATGAGTGCCAGGCTACCTATATATAGCTGCCGTCGCATCACCCCTGGAACTACTGCATCCATGGCAGCAAAGTTACCTTTTTCCACTCGCTCCTCTCTCTGACATTAGTGGCTCTGTGGGTTGTCTTACTGAAGACTTTAACACTAGCCTTATCTGCAGCCATCGACACTGCTGCTCCTCTTATTGTTAATAAGCTAACCGCCAAACGGCCAGTGCCTTAATTCAATGATGAGACTCGCACCCTCAAACGAAGCTGCAGAAGACTGGAACGCAAATGGCGTTCAATGCAACTTGAAGTCTTTAAATCTTGCATGGCATGACAGCCTGCTCAGCTATAAAGCTGCATTAACTACTTCCAGGAACGCCTACTTCTCAACTGTTATCAAGTTAAACAAGAAACAACCCTAAGTATCTGTTTGACACTGTAAGAAGACGCCTGACGCAAAAACAACCTCAAACAGTCGGCTCCTCACTCTCCGCTAGCGACTTCTCGGAATTCTTTGAGCACAAAATCGAGTCTATTAGAAAATACACTGATGTCTTCCTCTACCCATCATCCTGAACATCATGTAAGATGGGCACTATGTGTACCTCCTGAAGCAACCCTCCTGCAGTTCAGCACAATCTCCTTGGATGAAGTTGCTAAACTAACACAGGCCTCTAAACCCATTACCTGTATGCTGGACCCTCTCCCCACCAAGGTTCTTAAAGAACTTTTCCCGGATCGTTGGACCTACTATGCTCAACATCATGAACCTATCCCTTTCTACTGGAACAGTTCCATCTACCTTCAAGACTGCTGTGATAAAACCTCTACTGAAGAAAGAAGCCCGGCCTAGACCCAGAAGTACTTAGCAACTATCGGTCCCATCTCTAACCTTCCTTTCCTTTCGAAAGTACTGGAAAGAATTGTAGCTGACCAAACCACCAATCATCTGATGGTGAACAATTGATTTGAACCCTTCCAGTCTGGGTTTAGAACCTTCTACTCCACTGAAACTGCTGTGACTAGAGTAGCTAATGATCTTCTCCTTCCGATGGACAGCAATGCAAGCTCCTTGCTGGTGCTGCTCGACCTTAGTGCCGCCTTCGACACAATCGACCACAGCATTCTCCTTGATCGTCTCGAACACTATGTTGGCATTAAAGGTTCTGCTCTTCTCTGGTTTAGATCTTACCTCACAAATAGAAAGCAATTTGTTCTTTGTGATGATTCACAATTGAATCACTGTAACC
>CM051021.1:21779447-21781947 GCA_027704905.1 Muraenolepis orangiensis | reverse complement strand
CAAAGTACCATAATATTGTGTATTTAAGTGCGTGCCTGTGTGTGTGCGTGCCTGTGTGTGTGTGTGTGTGTGTGCGTGCCTGTGTGTGTGTGTGTGTGTGTGTGTGTGTGCGTGCCTGTGTGCGTGCCTGTGTGTGTGTGTGTGTGTGTGTGTGTGTGTGTGTGTGCGTGCCTGTGTGCGTGCCTGTGTGCGTGCCTGTGTGTGTGTGTGTGTGTGTGTGTGTGTGTGCGTGCCTGTGTGCGTGCCTGTGTGTGTGTGTGTGTGTGTGTGTGTGTGTGTGTGTCTTTTGCTCCTATCTGCTCAACAATCAGCCCACGTTATTTTTTTCTCTCCTGCTTTTTTGTTTTCTCCCCCCCCCCCCTCCCCCCCCCCTCCCCCCCCCTCCCCCCTCCCCCCCCCCCCCCCCTCCCCCTCCCCCTCCCCCTCCCCCCCCCCTCCCCCACCCTCCCCCTCCCCCACCCCTCCCCCATCCCACCAGCGTAATGGATGCTCTCACCAGATGGGTGTGGGGGTCACACACACACACACACACACACACACACACACACACACGCACACACGCACACACACACACACACACACGCACGCACACACACACGCACACACACGCACACGCACACACACACACACACACACAACTTATGAAGTTATCTACTGTCATAAGCCGGTCTGACCTTGGGGACGCCCCTCACAAGTGTGGGACGCCAGTCTTCCTACCCAGTGTGTGTGTGTGTGTGTGTTGTGTGTGTGTGTTTGTACATGTGTGTGTGTGTGTGTGTGTTTGTTTGTACATGTGTGTGTGTGTGTGTGTGTGTACGTGTGTGCACTCGTCACTCCTTTTCTCACACAAACACACACACGTACACACAGACATATACACACACGCACACACGTTCAGACACACACACACACACACACACACACACCACACATACATGTACACACACACACACACACACACACACACGTGTGCACGAAAGCATTTATTTATTTGAAAGCATCCCGTCCCCCAAAGAACAGACGCAAGGCAGTGAGGCTCAAGACCATTGGCTGAGAGGGACGTCACATGGGAGGGGGTGGGTCTGGTGCTCTCCTGTGATTGGTTGGTTCCGAGAAAGACAAAGCGAGCGCGGCCATGGTTCTGTTTACACCTCATTACCCTTGTCTGTCACACATACACCTACGCACACACACACACACACGCACACACATACATGTATGTGTATGTGCTACTGCGCGTGTTATGTATGTGTCCACCTGTGTCAACTAATGGGCAGCGCTAACGTCCGGGCCCCGGGAGAGGGGGGAGGGAGAGAAGGGGGGGGAGACAAGGGGGAGGGGAGGAGGGGGGAGGAGTCTGTATTTGTATGTACCCCCAATGTGCTCTGAAGGCGCCCTCAGCATGCGAGGCGGCGTCCACGCCAGAAAGGTCGCTGGCGGGCGTCCGGAAGGTTCCTCTCCCGGGGGGGAAGCTGTAGCTCGGCGCCACGCCGCGCGCCGCACGCCACTCTGAACCGCCGACCCCTGCGGAGGTCACCGGAGTCGGTCCCCAAAGCCCCCAGGCCTTGGAGGGGAACATCAATCAGTGTCAGCACCTGGGACCTGTGACCACCGCCACCTCCATCCCCACCCCACCCCTACCTCACTCACCACCACCACCACCACCTCCACCTCCCCATCTTCTCTCTCCTCCTCCATCATACCACCCCCACCTCTACCTCCACCACCACCTCTCAACCACCTCCACCACCACCACCACCTCCTCAATCACCACCCCCACCTCTACCTCCGCCACCACCTCCACCACCTCAACCACCACCACCACCACCTCCTCAATCACCACCCCCACCACCCACCCCACCTCCACCTCCACCTCCCCATCCTCTCTCTCCTCCTCCCTCATACCACCCCCCACCCACCACCCACCACCTCCACCACCACCTCCACCACCACATCTCAACTTGCATCGTTGAGTATAGTATAGAAGAATAGATTTGTGTTCGTCATATGCAACAGGTCCAAAGAATGCTTCCTCCCCATCCCCTCCCGCAGTATGCAACCCCCATACTATAAAAACATATATATACACAATAAAAAATTAAACTTAAAAAGAAAAATCAAGTGACTATTGGATGATATGTACTGAATGTGTTGAATTGTGCAAAAAGCTTTTAAAAAGCATTTTAAAGTGCCATTCGTGCATCATGAATACAGTGCAGTGCAGTGCAGTAACTGTGAGGAGTCCAGCAAAGTATGATAGTGAAAGGTAAAGTGAGGGAGTTCTGATTGTGTGTGTGTGTGTGTGTGTGTGTGTGTGTGTGTGTGTGTGTGTGTGTCTGTGGTGCAATGGTGGCAGCAATCACACACATGCCACCCCCGACAGTCTGGTATATATATATATATATATATATACGGAATCCCCCCCACACACTAACTGCCTGTACTACTTACTGTGGAAGGGCAGTGGAGGAAAGGGGAACAGAGCAGTGCTTTCTCCTCA
>CM051021.1:21766947-21774447 GCA_027704905.1 Muraenolepis orangiensis | reverse complement strand
CCAGTCAGACTGATTAGAGTCTGGTTGAAGCAGCCTCACCTGGCCCCAGTCAGACTGATTAGAGTCTGGTTGAAGCAGCCTCACCTGGCCCCAGTCAGACTGATTAGAGTCTGGTTGAAGCAGCCTCACCTGGCCTCCAGTCAGACTGATTAGAGTCTGGTTGAAGCAGCCTCACCTGGCCCCAGTCAGACTGATTAGAGTCTGGTTGAAGCAGCCTCATCTGGCCCCAGTAAGACTGATTAGAGTCTGGTTGAAGCAGCCTCACCTGGCCCCAGCCAGACTGATTAGAGTCTGGTTGAAGCAGCCTCACCTGGCCTTGAGTCAGACTGATTAGAGTCTGGTTGAAGCTCAGCCTCACCTGGCCCCAGTCAGACTGATTAGAGTCTGGTTGAAGCAGCCTCACCTGGCCCCCAGTCAGACTGATTAGAGTCTGGTTGAAGCAGCCTCACCTGGCCCCCAGTCAGACTGATTAGAGTCTGGTTTAAGCAGCCTCACCTGGCCTTGAGTCAGACTGATTAGAGTCTGGTTGAAGCTCAGCCTCACCTGGCCCCAGTCAGACTGATTAGAGTCTGGTTGAAGCAGCCTCACCTGGCCCCAGTCAGACTGATTAGAGTCTGGTTGAAGCAGCCTCACCTGGCCCCAGTCAGACTGATTAGAGTCTGGTTGAAGCCAGCCTCACCTGGCCCCAGTCAGACTGATTAGAGTCTGGTTGAAGCAGCCTCACCTGGCCCCAGTCAGACTGATTAGAGTCTGGTTGAAGCAGCCTCACCTGGCCTCCAGTCAGACTGATTAGAGTCTGGTTGAAGCAGCCTCACCTGGCCCCCAGTCAGACTGATTAGAGTCTGGTTGAAGCAGCCTCACCTGGCCCCAGTCAGACTGATTAGAGTCTGGTTGAAGCAGCCTCACCTGGCCCCCAGTCAGACTGATTAGAGTCTGGTTGAAGCAGCCTCACCTGGCCCCAGTCAGACTGATTAGAGTCTGGTTTAAGCAGCCTCACCTGGCCTTGAGTCAGACTGATTAGAGTCTGGTTGAAGCTCAGCCTCACCTGGCCCCAGTCAGACTGATTAGAGTCTGGTTGAAGCAGCCTCACCTGGCCCCAGTCAGACTGATTAGAGTCTGGTTGAAGCAGCCTCACCTGGCCCCAGCCAGACTGATTAGAGTCTGGTTGAAGCAGCCTCACCTGGCCTCCCAGTCAGACTGATTAGAGTCTGGTTGAAGCAGCCTCATCTGGCCCCCAGTCAGACTGATTAGAGTCTGGTTGAAGCAGCCTCACCTGGCCCCAGTCAGACTGATTAGAGTCTGGTTGAAGCAGCCTCACCTGGCCCCAGTCAGACTGATTAGAGTCTGGTTTAAGCAGCCTCACCTGGCCTTGAGTCAGACTGATTAGAGTCTGGTTGAAGCTCAGCCTCACCTGGCCCCAGTCAGACTGATTAGAGTCTGGTTGAAGCAGCCTCACCTGGCCCCAGTCAGACTGATTAGAGTCTGGTTGAAGCAGCCTCACCTGGCCCCCAGTCAGACTGATTAGAGTCTGGTTGAAGCAGCCTCACCTGGCCCCCAGTCAGACTGATTAGAGTCTGGTTGAAGCAGCCTCACCTGGCCTCCAGTCAGACTGATTAGAGTCTGGTTGAAGCAGCCTCACCTGGCCCCAGTCAGACTGATTAGAGTCTGGTTGAAGCAGCCTCACCTGGCCCCAGTCAGACTGATTAGAGTCTGGTTGAAGCAGCCTCACCTGGCCCCCAGTCAGACTGATTAGAGTCTGGTTGAAGCAGCCTCATCTGGCCCCCAGTCAGACTGATTAGAGTCTGGTTGAAGCAGCCTCACCTGGCCCCCAGTCAGACTGATTAGAGTCTGGTTGAAGCAGCCTCACCTGGCCCCCAGTCAGACTGATTAGAGTCTGGTTGAAGCAGCCTCACCTGGCCCCCAGTCAGACTGATTAGAGTCTGGTTGAAGCAGCCTCACCTGGCCCCCAGTCAGACTGATTAGAGTCTGGTTGAAGCAGCCTCACCTGGCCCCCAGTCAGACTGATTAGAGTCTGGTTGAAGCAGCCTCACCTGGCCCCCAGTCAGACTGATTAGAGTCTGGTTGAAGCAGCCTCACCTGGCCCCAGTCAGACTGATTAGAGTCTGGTTGAAGCAGCCTCACCTGGCCCCCAGTCAGACTGAACATTTAAAAAAAGAAAAGGTGTAATGTAAAACAAAACCAAAACACAAACACACCAAAACGTCTCCCCAGAGTTAAAAGAATAGGCGGCCGGTCTCATCCCTTCAGCCCACCTGGTAGGGTAAGAGAAGGGGACGCTGAAGCCTGAAGCCTGAAGCCTGAAGCCTGAAGCCTGAAGCCTGAAGCCTGAAGCCTGAAGCCTGAAGCCTGAAGCCTGAAGCCTGAAGCCTGAAGCCTGATACAGGGATGACAGAGGAGTCGTCCTCGAGTCGAGAGAGGAATCAGTTGATGTAGCACGTTGTGTGTGTGTGTGTGTGTGTGTGCGTGCGTGTGTGTGTGTGTGTGTGTGAGTGTGAATTATCTACATATCTAACTATCTATATATGAAGATAGATAGGCTCTCGCACGGCTCTTCTGGGGTTTCAGCACCACGGACAGCGACCGACAAAACCACTACACGGCTTGAATGACAAACTAACACTCACACACTCCTTCAGAAAGACCTCTAAAGCATTATAACACAGACCCTCTCTCTCTCCCTCTCTCCCTCTCTCTCTCTCCCTCTCTCTCTCTCTCTCTCTCTCTCTCTCTCTCTCTCTCTCTCTCTCTCTCTCTCTCTCTCTCTCTCTCTCTCTCTCTCTCTCTCTCTCTCTCTCTCTCTCTCTCCAACACAGGTGAAACAGGGATGACTCAGCCAGCAGGTTGCTCGATGCCCCTGTAACTGTATTTGGACAGATCAGATCAGTGGTGGTGGTGTCTTGTTAGCCCCAGGGTGTTGGGGGGGTGGGGGGGGGGGGGGGGGGGGGCAATCCAAGTCACTTTCATTTTTTCACTGTCCAGTGGATGTAAGACACGTGTGCGCTTGGCATGTGGGACCGTTTTGAATTCTCCTGGAGTAGAAGAGCATAGAAGAGGTGATGAAATGAGGGCGGGGGGGGGGGGGGGGGGGGGGGGGGGGGAGGGGGACAGAGGTGGATGTCATTTAGGGGTTACAGCCGGTTTACAGCGAGCAGCGAGCGAGACTTGTTAGCGGTCGGAACTGCCATGACGAGCCATCAAGAGATGGGCTTCTAGTGGTTCCTCCCGATGACGAGGACACACGTTGGATGATGTATTTTCCGGTTCATTGTACGTACATTTGTATTTGACGTCAATCGGCAATCGTTCCTATTGTGTGCGTCTTCTTCTTTTCTCTTTCTCTCTCTCTCTCTCTCTTCCTCTCTCTCTCTCTCTCCTCTCTTCTCTCTCTCTCTCTCTCTCTCTCTCTCTCTATCTCTCTCTTTCTCTCTCTCTCTCTCTCTCTCTCTCTCTCTCTCTCTCCTCTCTCTCTCTCTCTCTCTCTCTCTCTCTCTCTCTCTCTCTCCTGGCAGATGCTGGCCGCCACATTTGAATCTTCGCGGTGTTTATGTCGCAGTGCCGAGGCGGGACATCAGAACCGTGGTTGGATGGAGGAAGTAGAGAGGAGGAGGAGGAGGAGGAGGAGGAGGAGGAGGAGGAGGAGGAGGAGGAGGAGGAGGAGGAGGAGGAGGTGGAGGAGGAGGAGGAAGAAGAAGAAGAACGATTGAGAAAGAAGTACGTATAGGTTTTTTTCCGGGGCGGGACCCGAAGCAAGGGAAGTAAGGGTTGAGTAGAGAGAGAGAGAGAGAGAGAGGAGAGAGAGAGAGAGAGAGAGAGAGAGAGAGAGAGAGAGAGAGAGAGAGAGAGAGAGAGAGAGAGAGAGAGAGAGAGGGAGAGAGAGAGAGAGAGAGAGAGAGAGAGAGAGAAAGCGTGTGGTCAGCGACACGTTCTCACACACACAGAAGTCCACCTATACTCGATGCTGAGGCAGTCCAGGATGGAAAGGGGATGGGGGGTGGTTCATTATCTCCTGGGTGGTTCATTACAGCCAAACACTCAACCCTCTCCTCAGCCCCTCTTCTCCAGCTCCTCATCCTTAAACCATCTTCTCTTTCACCTCCTTGTGACTGACTGCCTTCCCTCTCTTATCCTTTTTGGGGTTGTTTTTTTCTAGACTTCTGGACACAACGGGTGCTAATGGCTTCTGCTTCACTGAGATATCACAGAACGGCTACATAGCCGCCAAGGCTAACGCCAAGGCTAACGCCAAGGCTAACCCGGTGCCAACTTTCCCTCTCTCTCTCTCTCTCTCTCTCTCTCTCTCTCTCTCTCTCTCTCTCTCTCTCCTCTCTCATTCTCCCCCGGTGTCTCTCTCCCTTTGTGTGGCTGTCTGGTGTGCCAACTGCGGCGCACCAGACACCAGTTTGACGGATTTGTTTTGCGCGCTTTATCGGCTTGACCGCCGTCCAAGCCTCCGTAGCTCCCTAGCTCCCTAGCTCCCTAGCTCCCCAGCTCCGTAGCTCACAGCAGAGGGACACCCCGGCCTTTTGGTCGCTTTTTTGCAACTGTACAACTGGCAGCTTTCCCGCCAAAGTGTTTTAGACTTGTTTCAGTGAGTGAGTGAGAGAGAGAGAGAGAGAGAGAGAGAGAGAGAGAGAGAGAGAGAGAGAGAGAGAGAGAGAGAGAGAGAGAGAGAGAGAGAGTCGTCTCGACTGTTTTCAAGTAAACACACACAAGGGAATGTCAAGCAGGGGGATGGGTTTTTGGGGTTTGGCGAGAAGAATCCGGCGGTTTTTTCAGTTTGTTCAGATTTGGTTTGTCCCACGTCGGGTTGAGAGAAACCAAGTCAGAGCTGATCTCAGGCCTGCTCTTGCCGGCCAGAATCATCACGGTATTCGTCACTAATCCCCTTGATCGGGATTCGGATACAGATCAGCACCAAAATCAAATCGATTGTTCCTCGGCCCCATAAGTTATCCAACCACCAGGTTTTGTCCAATTCCGTACAAAACTTTTGGAGTTATCTTGCGGACAAACAGACGGTGAACGTGAACTTCTGGTCTGATCTTCTGTGGTGAGGTTAATGATCGATGTTTAATTCCTCTGAGTTTTACCAGCATTCAGTTTTGCAATTCCATTCCGTTGCCAGCTGTCGGTCTGTTGTTTCCAACCTCCTACTGCATGGACCGCCCAGTTTCAGGAAAAAAGCTCTACTTTTTAAGCCGAAAACAAAAACTTATTTTAAGAAAGTTAACAGCTAACAGTATTTATGTTGAAGACTCAATATTGTCAGAATTGGGAAAAATCGGGCGTCTAGTGTTTGGTCCGTCCGGTCTTAATACATGGGGCGGGGGGGTTAACAGTGACGGTGCAGAGCGCAATGGACCATGGAGTATGGAGACAGTGCCAGAGCCATTTGTTGGAGAAGGTCAATTTAAAGGCTGCAGTTGAAGTGGAATGGGTTTTGTTTTTGTATTGTTTCACTTTCACTTTCACTTTCACTTTCACTTTCACTTCTACACCATTCATGCAAGGTGGACACTCGACAACGGCCCTTCATGTACGGTGATCCTTTTAGAACCGGCCCTTATGAAGTCAAAGTGTGTGTGTGTGGTGTGTGTGTGTGTGTGTGTGTGTGTGTGTGTGTGTGTGTGTGTGTGTGTGTGTGTGTGGTGTGTGTGTGGAGAGAGAGAGAGAGAGAGAGAGAGAGAGAGAGAGAGAGAGAGAGAGAGAGAGAGAGAGAGAGAGAGAGGAGGAGAGAGGGAGAGAGAGAGAAAGAGGGAGAGAAAGTGAAAGACAGAGAGGGGAAGAGGGAGAGAGAGGAAGAGGGAGGGAGAGAGAGAGAGAGAGAGAGAGAGAGAGAGAGAGAGAGAGAGAGAGAGAGAGAGAGAGAGAGAGAGAGAGAGAGAGAGAGAGAGAGAGAGAGAGAGAAGAGAGAGAGAGAGAGAGAGAGAGAGAGACTCAGTGTGGTAGCCACACTTTAGCAACTCATTCATTTGCATTTTTTTTTTGCCCTTTTAATCACCTTCTCGTTGGGGTACGTGAGGGGGAGGTGGGTGGGTGGAGGGGGGGGAGCCACGGGGACCGGTTTCCCCTCCACAGAGAAACAGGAACCCCCAGCGGCGTACGTATCCTCGCCCGGTAATGCTGTTATGTAACTCGCCACGCCAGGGTTTTAATTAAATATTAAGCCATAAAGCACTTTGGATCCCGCATGGCGTCCGCCTGCATATCCTACGTTAGTGTATGTGTGTGTGTGTGGGTGTGTGTGTGTGTGGGTGTGCGTGTGTGTGGGTGTGCCTGTGTGTGTGTATGCGTGTGTGTGTGTGTGTGCGCGCATGTCTGTGCGCATGTGTGTGTGTGTGTGCGTGTGTGTGTGTGTGTGTGTGTGCCGGTATGTGTGTCATGTGCGTGTGTGTGTGTGTGTGTGCGCGTGCGTGCGTGCGTGTGTGCGTGTGTGTTTGTGTGCGAGTGTGAGAGAATTATGATTTATGTATAGGCACGGGATGCGACATGAAAATAGAAAGAGAGATAGAGATAGGAAGTTGCGGGATTGAGAGGTACAGATGTTTGTAACGGGGAGCCTTAGATGACGAATTTTGGATATATATATCTATATTTGCACTATTACTAGTATTGTTGTGTATTGTATATGCCTACGTATTACTGTAATAATACTGTAAATTGTGCCATTCATCTATCAATACATTTAGACTTCATTTAGAGTTCATTGACTTATATTTTGTTTATACTAGTTTAGCTTAGTTAGTTAGTTTAGTTTGTTGTTATTTAGTTTTTAGGTATTAGTATATTTTGTGTGCATTTATTCCCCCTGTTTCAACTGTTGCACCTTAATTTCCCTCGGGATTAAATAAAGTCATCTTGAATCTTGAATATATAGATATATATATTATTGGATCTCTTCTCTTTGATATTTTCATTTGTTTCTTTCCTTTATTCATTCATAGTTAGTCCATAAGTTAGTTCATATTCGGCGTATCGGTGGGATCCCACGCTAACTGGGACTTCACTTGGACTCTGTGTGTCTCTCTCTCTCTCTCTCTCTCTCTCTCTCTCTCTCTCTCTCTCTCTCTCTCTCTCTCTCTCTCTCTCTCTCTCTCTCTCTCTCTCTCTCTCTCTCTCTCTGCATAGTGTCCACTGTGGCTCTTTAAGTATTTAGAGAGATGCAAGTGCCTTTATTCTGCATCTCTCTCTCTCTCTCTATCTCGTTCTCTTGTTCTGTTTCTCTCTCTCTTGTCTATACTGCTCGCTCTGTCTGCCTGAGTGGCCCAGATGCTGTGTCCCCATGTCGAAGCCCAACCCTCATCTCCTCCTCCTCCTCCTCCTCCTCCTCCTCACCTCCTCCTCCTCCTCCTCCTCCTCCTCTCCTCCTCCTCCTCCTCCTCCTCCTGCATGATGTCAAGATGTGATGTTTTCTGTTTGCCTTTGTTTTTTTAAATCTGGAAGTTATGGTCTCCTTTGTATTGGTTTCTCCTCTCCCCT
>CM051021.1:21705192-21742692 GCA_027704905.1 Muraenolepis orangiensis | reverse complement strand
TATGTGAGACTTTCATTTACTTTTGCGTTGAAACCTTTTATTTATTTTTGGCGTGTGCTATAAATCCCCCCCCCCCCACCCCCACCCCCCCCCCCCTCCCCTTTTGTTGGTATTTAATGTATTTATTGGCAAACAAATCCGTAGACTAATTGATTGGTTGGTCGGTCGGTTCAATTTCAGGCGGTTCACCGGTTTCAGACAGACTTAAACATCCATCCGTCGTGGTCATCCTCTTAAATAACACGATAAACACGCAAACAAAAAACACTTTTTAGAGATAAGAACCTGTCCACCAGGCTAGCCTTGTACACACCCCCCCCCCCTCCCTCCCTCCCCACCTCCCGCCAACAAAAATATGTTCTTCCCCGCGATTGGCCGGCGGCCAGAACAAGCCGCCGCCCGCATCTCCCTCGCCGTCCAATGGGGGGGGGGGGGGCAATTTGATGTGTCGACTTGACACTGTCTGTGAGCTGTTAATAGTTAGCTTCTATGGTAATTAAATGGGCGGCGCGCCAAAGAATGCCCGCCGGTGGCAGATCGTAAATTTGCTGAGAGAGAGAGAGAGAGAGAGAGAGAGCGAGAGCGAGAGCGAGAGCGAGAGAGAGAGAGAGAGAGAGAGAGAGAGAGAGAGAGAGGAGAGAGAGAGACGAGAGAGAGAGAGCGGACACTGGACGACGAGGAGAGGTTGACAGGAAGATATGATAGCGTTGACGTATTCAGGAGCATCCGATAGACCCTTTTAGGGAGATTAAGGTTTAACCTTTGACTGAATTCGTGGACAGTTTTTTTAAAGAGAGAACGTATGGCCCTTTCATTTCGACGTTTCTTCGTCATTTGAACCTGGAGGCCTAACAAATGAGGCCTGAAAAAGTCGGAAAAGTATCCTGCCTTGCTCATGGACAGGGAAATAATTGGCTAGAAATACCCCCTAACCTCACCCCCTAATCCAAATAAGTAGCAACCAAAGAAGAAGAAAACACAAAACACGCTGAGCAGCTACCATGGTGCTAACAATGTATGCTGCTATGTACCAGAAGAAAACAGTTTTATGATGCTATGTACCAGAATAAAACTGTTTTATGATGCTTTGTACCAGAAGAAAACTGTTTTATGATGCTTTGTACCAGAAGAAAACTGTTCTTTTACGACGTCGGCTTCGCTGTCCTATTTATCCACCGTAGCTGTCCATCAAGTTGACTCCTTTAGTCACTTTCGGCACTCGGGGGGGCTCTCAGCGGAACTGATTTTTAATGTCACAATTAAACGTCGTTCTGCTCCAAATCACCTTAAAGGGTGCCGTTAAGTCGCTTCTAATGTTAATTCCCCATCTGTCGTGCCAAATGTGCTTGTCAAAATGCTTGGTTTTTTTGTTCCTGCCAAATGGTTAGGGCCGAGGTTAAGTTATCTCTCAGCGTGCATTGCTAATTTGTCATTCGTTTTTTTACCTGCTAAGTGCTGTTGGCGACGCTGCCCGGGGCTGGAGCCCATCCAGCATTACTCGAGGGGCATCGAGGCTTCGAACTCACAACCCTGTTTTGGCCTGTTGACCCTATTTTGGGAGCACACACTCATTGTTCCTCAATCCCACATCTGCCCAATAATATGTGAGCTTTACAAACACCTTGCACCTCACTGTTGTTCACTGTTCAACAATGCGTCATCAATTCTAAAGGCCCTGGCTTAAAAGTCAGCCGTCTCCATACACACAACCCCGTGCATATCAGGCCACCCAGACTGACTGACTGTCTTTCTTGCTTTTTGACTGACTGACTGAATGTCTTTCTGTCTGTCTGTCTGTCTGTCTGACTGACGTTCTTTCTTTTTCTCTTTCGTTCTTTCGTTCTTTCTTTCTTTCTTACTGTCTGCCTGTCTTACTGACTTTCTTTCTTTCTCTCTTTCGTTCTCTTTCTTTCTGACTGACTTGTCTTTCTTTCTGACTGACTTGTCTTTCTTTCTGTCTGACTGACTGACTGGCTTTCTTTGTTTCTGACTGACTTTCTTTCATTCTGACTGACTGACTGTCTTTCTTTGTTTCTGACTGACTTTCTTTCATTCTGACTGACTGACTGTCTTTCTGACTTATTTTTTTCTTTAGTTTCTTTCTAACTTGCTTTCTGTCTGTCTGTCTTTCTGACTGACTGACTGTCTTTCTTTCTTTCTGACTGTCTTTCTTTAATTTTGACCGACTTTCTTTCTTTCTGACTGACTAACTGTCTTTCTTTATTTTCTTTCTAACTTTCTTTCTTTCAGGCTGTCTGTATGTCTGTCGGTCTGACTGACTGTCTTTCTTTATTTTCTTTCTAACTTTCTTTCTGACTGTCTTTCTTTCTTTCTGACTGACCTACTGTCTTTCTTTCTTTCTTTCTGACTGACTGACTAACGTTCTGTCTTTCTTTATTTCTGACTGACCGTCTTTCTTTCTGACTTCTGTCTGTCTGTCTGTCTGTCTGACTGACTGACTGAGTGACTTTCTCTCTCTTTCTTTCTTTCTTTCTCTCTTTCTTTCTTTCTTTCTGTCTGTCTGTCTGACTGACTGACTTTCTTTCTCACTTTATTTCTGACTTTCTTGCTTTCTTTCGGTCTGTCTGACTGATTGACTGACTGACTGACTGACTTTCTCTCTTTCTTTCTTTCTTTCTCTCTCTTTCTTTCTATCGTTCCATCTCTGAAGCCCTATAGCCCTATAGCCCTATAGCCCTATAGCCCCATAGCCCCATAGCACCAGCAGGGTACAGTATAGTGACAAGCCCCGCGGGTCACCCTCCCTTCCCTTCCCTCCCCTCCGGTGCAGTAATCCGAGAGCCCACGACCACCAGCTGGCCCCGTGCTGCTGGTCAAACCCCCGAGACACCCAGAGACAACACTCCAGATTCAACCTAACTCAAACTGGCTAAACAAAGGCAGTACTTAGGCCTTTTACAAAACTACAAAACTTGTTTTATTTGATTTATAAAACGAGGAGGGGGGGAGGGGGGAAGGGAAAGACGAGACACCATGAGGGGCTGTTGTGCGCTGTTCCCGGTGGCCTGTTGCTTATGGAGTTTGTGCGCCGTCGGAGGTGAGTTCAGTGTCGGTGACCGGGGTACACAGACAGCAACACATGGTCCACGCCGCACCGACTGTGCGTGCGTGTGTGCGTGCGTGCGTGTGTGTGTGTGGCGAAAGCGTGTGTGTGTGGTTGTGTGTGTGTGGCGAAAGCGTGTGTGTTTGTGTGTGTGTGTGGTTGCGTGCGTACGTGTGGCGAAAGCGTGTGTGTGTCTGTGCGCGTTGTGCGTCTGTGCGCGTGTGTGTGCGTGTTGCGTGCGTATTTGGCACTTCTTCCCAAACACAGTCCGGTGTGTGTGTGTGTGTGTGTGTGTGTGTGTGTGTGTGTGTGTGTGTGTGTGTGTGTGTGTGTGTGTGTGTGTGTGTGTGTGTGCCTACATCTACTACGCCTGCTATAGTCTTTCCTAAGGGGCACAGAGTTGTGAACCCCCCATTAGAGTTGCTATATTATGATTCATTTATCCGACGAGAGGAGGTGGTGTGTCAGCTTCGCTGACAAGTTGGCAATATCTGACATGATTGGTTCACTAACCAACTGTATATATATATATATATATATATATATATATATATATATATATATATATATACATATATGTGTATATATATATATGTATATACATATATGTGTATATATATATGTATATATATGTATATGTATATATATATGTATATATATGTATATGTATATATATGTATATGTGCATACATATGTGTGTATATATATGTATATATATATACATATATGTGTATATATATGTATATATGTGTATATATATGTATATGTATATATATATATATATGTATGTATACATATATATATATATATATATGTATATATATGTGTGTAGTAGGCCTATGAAACAAAAACTAAGGAATTTAAAACCTATTTATTCAAGAACTGTATTAGTTGAGGGGGAAAACCACAATGAGAAGTGACATTCTCTGCCACACACATGTGGTTATATATATAGGCCCTACATAAGCCTTCCTCTATTAAAATAATGTAGTTTTTATCACAGCTATTTACGAATTACAAACTTTTAATACAGACTCATGGTCCGGATAACATAAGTCATTGTATTCAAGGCTAGTGTTGCCATTCGTCAAGTATTATTTTCAAAATGATCTAAAATAGAGAAAATCGTCGAAATAATGTTAGGTGTATATTGTTTTTGTTAACACATTACATAATAAAACGAACGATCTTCACTGAATTAAAAACGAAAATGCTCTGTAGGTCTTAAATATTTTGAGACACTGTGAAATGTCCCGTTACAGTAAACTAGGGCTGTCAAGATAAGTAATTAAATCGTTTTCTTGCGAGAATGTCCCAGCCTTGTATGCTGGCTGAGCGATAAAACGCCTCAGTTGAACCAAACAAGCCATTGGTCTCTGAGCTCCTTGATGTCCTTTTTCTCATTACTTTAAGAAAGAAAATAAGAAAATCAATTTTTTGTTTTCCCAAACTAGAATCCTAAACTCTTCTTTAAAAGATAAATGGGTCGTGTATGAACACGACCCATTTATTTTAACAACAATATTTTGAAAAAGCGTCTGCTAAAATACCACTTAGGCTACCGCCGCTAATATCTCTCCCTCGGTACAGTGTAGCCTACATGCTATGTCCTCTAGCTAGCTGCTGATAGAAGCGCCCGGCCCTTCATCCATATACCTGTCCTCAGCTACGACGCGGCCTCGGGAAACCCCTGATTGAACGCCGCGTCACGGAGCGTGGTGATTATACATTCCTCCGACCTTCCCCTGCCCAAAATGGGGGGGGGAATAATGCATGGAAAAACACCAAGCGGGGCCAAAATAGGCGAGAGTTTGCGTAAGAGCCCGGTAGCTTAACTCGCTTGCTCGTCAACGGGCCAAGGGCGCTTGTGACAGTTCTGAAAATGTCAAATGTTAAACACGTAGTCACCAGGCGCGGCTCCGTTTGTATGACCGATGAACGGCGGAATGCCCTTTCATCATCGCTTCACTTGAATCCGTTTGTTTATAGTATAAAGTATATAAAGTATATGTTTATAGTATATAGCAGTGGCGGCTGGTGGTTGTAAAAGTAGGGGAGGAAGGAAGGAGCCTCACTATCTATTTAGTATTTTCTATAACAGTATTTGTGGGTAATTTTAGCAGACAAGCCAAATGGAATTGAAAAACCATTGTGATCTAAGGGGGAAGAAGCATTGTTTGGATGAAAAATAGCTATTTAACGATTACTCCACAGTGGCTAGTTCTACCAAACAAACTTTGAGGGAGAAGCGTTTTTTGTATAAAGTATATTTACTGTTTAATTTAATTAAAATAAGACAAACTATCATAAATTAAAACCAGTTATGCACGTAAATCACGTAAATCGTTGAATCACGACAAACACCACCTTGTCACGGTCAGCCATGCTTTCTGTTTACGTGCGGCGTCATGCACACCCGGGGCGCTTTGAGGTCGGAACTCGAAAGATTCAAGTCCGAAATATATCAAATATAGTTGTCTGGAACGCAGAATTAATGAATAACACAATGTAGATCCTTGCATGATGATAACCCTCCCCCCTACAACTCTGATCGGGTATTCAGTGAATACCCGATCAGAACCAATCAGCAGATCAGCTGGTGAATATGAATCGTGTTTGTCGAGCAAGAGTCAAAATCCTAACTTTTTTACCCTGAAAGAAGCTTGTGGGCAGTAATTGAAGCGAATGATCAAATATCATATTGATGTATTCGTCCCAAAAAAATGTATTTTTTTTAAGATTTGGTCAAGATTGTACACAAATCTACCGAAATGTTGAATGTTATCCAAACAAAAAAAGTAAATATATATTTTTGTATACACATCGGCCGTCATCTCTGACCCTATAATACGTGCACCACCTTTTCCCCCACCCTCCACCCTCCACCCTCCCTCCCTCCCTTCATCTTACCCTTCCTCCCACCCTCTCTCCCTCCCTTCCTCCCCCCCTCCCTTCCTCCCCCCTTCCCTCCCCTCCCTCACTCACTCTCCCTCCCCCCCTCCCTCCCTACCTCCCTCCCTCCCTCCCTCCCTACCTCCCTCCCTCTCTCCCATCCACACTCCCACCCTCCCTCCCACCCACCCACCCACCCTCCCTCTCTCCCTTCCTCCCTCCCTCCCACCCTCCCTTCCTCCCTCCCTCTCTCCCTCCCTTCCTCTCTCCCTCTTTCCCTCCCTCCCTCCCTCCCTTCCTCCCCCTTCCCTCCCCTCCCTCACTCACTCTCCCTCCCCCCCTCCCTACCTCCCTCCCTCCTCTCCCATCCACACTCCCACCCACCCACCCTCCCTCTCTCCCTCCCTCCCTCCCTCCCTCCCTCCCTCCCTCCCTCCCTCCTCTCCCTCCCTCCCTCCCTCCCTCCCCCCCGGGTACTTACAGAGTCTGGGGAAAGTGAGTCGGTGCTGATGAAGTCGGTGTTCGTGGGCTACAACCTGAAGGTCCGTCCGGCCCGCCGGGTCGAGGACCGCGTGGTGGTGCGGGTGGGAATGATGCTGTCCTCCTTCAATGGACTGGTGAGGGGGCCCACACACACACACACACACACACACACACACACACACACACACACACACACACATATTACACACACACAAATATATATCCCACACACACACACATTTTACACACACACACACACATATTACACACACACATACAGTATATATATCGCACACACACATTACACACTCACACACATATATATCACCCACACACACACACACACATATATTACACAAACACACATTTATATTACACGCACACACACATATATTACACACGTCACACACACACCGATACATGACATTACAGTCATTTAGCAGACACTTTTATCCAAAGCTTATCTTACAATAGTGTGTTTCAACAAAGGAAGGTAAGAGAACAACTCGTCACCAGAAGTCAAAAAGTGCATTTCATTCCTATCAAGTCTCACAAGAACTGAACCAGTGCTCAGGTAAAATACAATAAGTTCAGGTAAAAGTACAATAAGTTGGCAAACAATATTATAACAATATCTAGAAAACTACTTAGATAATCGACTTAGCGCTAGGAGGAAGTATCCGGGAAGTGTGTCCTGAAGAGATGGGTTTTCAGCCTGCGGTGGAAGATGGGCAATGACTCTGCAGTCCTGACATCCGTGGGGAGTTTGTTCCACCAAATTGGTGCCGCAGGACAGAGACGAGCCGTGACCGCGCAGATCGGCCCTCAGGGGCCCCTAAGAGACGGGGCGAGTGGCAGACGCCCCGAAGTAGCAGAGCGAAGTGGACGGAGCAGGGATGTAGGGGTTGACCATTGCCTGGAGGTAGGAAGGAGCTGTTCCTTTCACTGCCCTGTAGGCTAAAGCAGGGGTTCCCAACCTTTTTTGTGCCACGGACCGGCAGATACATGAAAGAAATCTCGCGGACCGGTTGTCAATTCTTTTCAGAGTTTAAACGCGCATGTACGCGGAGCACCCGTAAAGAAAAAAACCCCGGCTCGTTCGCGACCGACACGTCACTAGCGCGTAGTCTCTTTAGTAGCGCGTGCAACTGAAAGTCTCTCGTTATGCCGCCGATATATATTTAATCTATATATATAGATTATACCGCCCATATATACCGCTATATAATCTATATATATAGATTATACCGCCCGCCGTTCACCTATACTCAAATGATTTGAGTCAAATACGATGATAAACACACAGCTGTTTGGCGGCCCGGCAGTAACACCTCCACGGCCCGGTACCGGTCCGCGGCCCGGCGGTTGGGAACCCCTGGGCTAAAGCACCAGGGTCTTGAACTTGGATGCGAGCAGCTACAGGTAGCCAGTGTAGACACATATATATATATATACACATATATCACACACACAAACACACACACACACATATATTACACACACGCACACACATATACATTACACACAGACCAAACACACACACACACACACATATATTACACACATATATTGGGTTAGAAACCCCAGTGTGTGTCGCCGTCTTACCACGTTGAGCCAGGCACCTCAACCCTGCCTGCTCCATCGCAATCACTGTCATTCACTTTGGATGAAAGCGTCTGCTAGCTATAAATGACTGAAGAGTAGTCAAAGTAAAGGGGTGTGTGTGTGTGTGTGTGTGTGTGTGTGTGTGTGTGTGTGGGGGGGGGGGGTTTGGCTAGATTGATGTGCGAAAGCGCGCACGTAGCCATGAATGACTTTTCCTCAACCTCGAGCAGAAGGGTTTATTTAGTTTTTGCTCAGTTAAAACGTGCAATTTTAGCTATCCTATTTCACTGTCGGGTCCACTGTACGTTTTGTCACAAAAGAAAAAAGAGCTTTTACAGCTCAACCACCTCGGAAATAACAAACTCCATCCGTTTTCATAATTCAAGATATACAAGGAAAGAATACGAGTTGTAAAAGTACAATGTAAAGTACAACGGAACGCTTACTCCTCATTCCCTTCCGCAGTAGGAATTTCTAAAACCATTACTATAAAAATACTATACACAATAACAGACACCAAGAACTCCCAGCTAGCAAACTGGGAGCCAACACACGGGCACCGACTTAGAGGACGTCCCACGCAGACATATGTGGACATACTGAGGAAGGATGCGGGTGTGGAGAGCTCCGGGGAGCTAGCCGGATGTATGGAGGACCGAAAAGATTGGAAGCTCCGGCAGCAGGCTCGTCTGAGGACGACCTAGATGATACACAATAAAAATAAGAAAAAAAACACTAAGGTATAGATGATAGATGATAGATGATGATAGATGATATGTACATGTGTGTTGAATTGTGCAAAAAAAAAAAACATTTAAAAAGCATTTTAAAGTGCCAGTAGTGCAGCAGCATCACGAATGAAACAGTGCAGTTCAGTGCAGTGACTGTAATGAGTCCAGGATCGTCTGATCGTGTAATGTTAATGACAATGTCATGACAATGGCTGATCTTCTGAAGGCCCGTTTATTGATTAAATCAAATCATAAATCCATACACAGGCGGGCTACAGCGCCTCCTGCAGTATATTCATGTATGTCCGTTAAACGAATCAAAACTGAAGCCAAATGAAAGGCAATTGAATGCACGATGGTCTTGTGTATTCGGCCTTCGCTCAGGCCCCCCCAATTCCCTTATCAATTCATAAGTTTGATGTTTTCATCGAGCATTTAATCAATGTATTGGAAATGACACATAACACATAACACATTTCTTTGGGGGTTCTTCTGTTCTAAAGGTCAGCATTCATATTTCAAAAAGCCTGAGGAAAAGAAAACCTTTTTTTGCACAAATGTAGAAGCAACACACACACACACACACACACACACACACACACACACACACACACACATGGTACACGTCCTTACAAATTGAGGTCAAGCGCAATTCACTCTTAAGTTCTGGAGCGGAACGATAGCAGAAAAATGACCCACTTGGAAGCTGAAGACCCCCATAACCCCCCCACCCCCCCCCTCCCACACACACACACACACACACTTCCCACAAATAAATAGTTTGCCTCTAACTAAGTTTAGGCTATTAGCTAGTAGCTAGCAGTTCCTGTTTGTAATGAGAGATTGGAATTCAGAGAAAGAGAGAGAGAGAGAGAGAGAGAGAGAGAGAGAGAGAGAGAGAGAGAGAGAGAGAGAGAGAGAGAGAGAGAGAAAGAGAGAATGGGGGAGAGGACTACCCCTCTCTGTCCTTGCCCCAGCTGTCTCTTAGGCATTTCTGAGCTTGGTTTTAAATAGCAGTCCTTGTTACACACACACACACACACACACACACACACACACACACACCATACTGACCAAGGTCTCAGCACGTCTCTTTCTCCTTGATATCTGGGATTATCCGTGCATGTACATACACACACAACACACAACTGCTGAATCACACACACACACACACACACACACACGCACACGCATCATATGAAAGTGGTATGGTATTCATGTGTGGTGTGTGTGTGTGTGTGGTGTGTGTGTGTGTGTGTGTGTGTGTGTGTTGTGCCACCGTGGTCTGTGTCTCTGGTGCGTGACACTTAAGGTTGACCAAATAACTACCGAAGGTTTAGTGCTTGACCACTAGGGGGGGCTAAAAAAGTCTGTGAGTAACTAAAAAAAGGCTACCTGCGAAATGTTTTTAAACATGTTGTCAGAATTAGCTTGAAGTTGTGGAACTCGTAGGAAAAAGCGAAGTGACTTTTTCATTAAAACATCTTATTTTAAAGATGGAAAGATGTGTTGCAGTGTCCGCCGAAACCACCCGTACCATTACACACACGTCTGATGGATGCTTTTATGTCTCTTCTCAGAACATGAAGAATGAGGAGATGAGCACAACCGTGGTTATGAATCTGGTAAGATTTGCATGGTTATAATATAAAGTATATATTTATTTGTTTCTATATGTGTATATATATATATATATATCTCTTTATATTTCTATTTATTTATATACTTCTTTTTTTATGTGTGTGTGTGTGTGTGTGTGTGTTAATATATATAAATATATATAAAAATATTTATCAATATATATATATATACATATATGTAAAAATATTTCTGATATAATATCTATACTGTATATATTTGCATATATTAACATAAATCACAGGGTCTTGGTCACACCCAGATTCCTTGCGGTCCGAGTAGGTGTCACCACAGCATCATGGTGACAGCCAGGTCTCGGTGTGGCCCTTGACAGCCGTTTGCCGGGAAGAACACTAGCTCAGTCTTGTCCAGGTTGAGCTTTAGGTGGTGCGTCGACATCCACTTTGAGACGGTCTGCTAAGCACGTGTCAATGCGTGTTTCCACCTGCGTGTCCGAGGGGGGGAAACAACAAGACCAGTTGGGTGTGGTCAGCATAGCGGTGGTAGGATAAGTCAGTGGATAACAGCACCAAGGGACGTTGTGTAGAGGGAGAAAAGAAGAGGACCCAGGACCGATCCTTGTGGAATCCCAGTAGTCAGTCTGTGTGGTTCTGACACAGATCAGTGTATATATGTGTGTGTGTATATATATATATATGTATATATATATATATTTATATTCAGGTGTGTCTGGTCTCTTGGTAAACGGCTTCAATTTGAGGCGGGCCCAGAGTCTCTACGAGGTCACCTCATTTAACAAGCAGCCGCTATTCCTTGTCTCTATTTTTTTTCTGTCCCCTGACAAGATCCCACCCGGCGCCCCTTTAAATTGAGTCTGTGACGGATTTGAAAAATAGTTTGCTGCGCTCTATCAATTTTCCCCCCTTCCCCAGCGAGCTGGTACAGATCTGTTAGGGTTTGCCTCTTCTTTATATATATATATATAAATATATATATATATACACATATATATTGCTCCGTATAAGGGAGTGGCCCCAAAATATTGTTTTACTTTCAAAAGATATACTCGCAATATTGATAATGCCAGCCAATATGTGGTCGAAAAATATAAATCCTTTTTCGTGACCGAAAACCGAGGAGGAGAGAGATGTGTGCAATAGACCCACGGGAGACATGAAGCTTATCCCATAATAGATCGTTAGAAGAGGAAGAATTGAGAATAATATAACGTTGACACGTTGAGAATGATGACGATGATGATGATGATGATGATGATGATGATGAAATGATGACCTTGCGTCTACCACTGCTAGCAACCGACTTCAAACAGTTAAACGGAAAAATAAAACTGTCTCTCCATCTCTGCTTGTTTCATGTTCTCACTTACTCACACTCTCTTACCCACTCACTCTCAAATGTAAAATAAAAACATCTCACTCTCACACACACACACACACACACACACACACACACACACACACACACACTCCCTCACACACGCACACTCTCTCCCTCCCTCCCTCCCTCCCTCACTCACTCACACTCTCTCTCTCTCTCTCTCTCTCTCTCTCACTCACTCACTCACTCACTCACTCACTCACTCACTCACTCACTCACTCTCACTCTCTCACCCCCCCCCCCCCCCCTCCAGGAGTGGACAGACCACCGTCTGATGTGGAACCCCAAGGAGCACGAAGGCATCGAGGTGCTGAGGGTCCCCTCCGGCAGGATGTGGCTGCCCGACATCGTGCTCTACAACAAGTAAGTGTGGGCGGAGCCACGTGTGTGTGTGTGTGTGTGTGTGTGTGTGTGTGTGTGTGTGTGTGTGTGTGTGTGTGTGTGTGTGTGTGTGTGTGTGTGTGTGTGTGTGTGTGTGTGTGTGTGTGTGTGTGTGTGTGCGTGGCCGTGCGCACGTGCACAAGCGTGCACGTGATGGACGCGTGTCCTCGTGAAAACATGATAGACACCAGGCGTCAATGTACCGTGGTGACTAGGAATGGACTATAATGAGTTATCATCACTGAACTGTGTGTGTGTGTGTGTGTGGTTGTGTGTGTGTTGGGCCAGGCATATCTCTTTCTCCCCCCCATACACCTCCCCCCCTTATCTCCCCCTCTCACTCCTCTATCCTCTTCCTCTGTTGTCTCTCTTTTCTCCCTCCCCCTTCCTCCCATCGCTCTCTGTCTGTCTGTCTGTCTGTCTGCCTGCCTGCCTGCCTGCCTGCCTGTCTGTCTGTCTGCCTGTCTGTCTGTCTGTCTGCCTGCCTGCCTGTCTGCCTGCCTGTCTGTGTGTGCCCACCACCACTGAATTCAGCAGAGCTTTATAGGCAATTCAGGGCGGGGACAGCTGTCCCATATATATATATATATATATATAAATCAGAGGTCGCCCCCCGGCCTCTTACCGCTAAAGTACGTGCGTTCGTAGTTCCGCTCACGTGGAAAAACACAGCAGACGCACATCCATGCACACACACACACGCACGCACGCACACACACACACACACACACACACACACACACACACACACCACACACACACACACACACACACACACACACACACACACACACACACACACACACCACACACACACACACACACACACACACACGCCATCTTCACTGTATGACAGAAACAGCCAGACAAACAAAGTCAGATGAAAAAGGAACTTACATTATTATTTCAGTAAGTTCAAGATGTTCAAGATGTTTTTATGTGTAACAAGTACAGTGGAATGCTTACTCCCCATTCCCTCCCGCAGCAGGAATTTCAACAACAATACTAAACTATGCAATACTATACTTTAAACAACACTATATACTACCTACCATATGTTATACTATAGACTATAAGCAACACTATATACTACCTACGATTTGTTACACTATATACTATAAACAACACTATATACTACCTACGATGTGTTACACTATATACTATATACTGTGTTATACTGTACACTATAAACAACACTATGCAATACTAAACTATACTATACACTATAAACAACATTATATACTAAACTATACTATACTTGAACTTGGATGCGTGGCCTCGTGAAAACATGATAGACACCAGGCGTCAATGTACCGTGGTGACTAGGAATGGACTATGATGAGTTATCATCACTGAACTGTGTGTGTGTGTGTGTGTGTGTGTGTGTGTGTGTGTGTGTGTGTGTGTGTGTGTGTGTGTGTGTGTGTGTGTGTGTGTGTGTGTGTGTGTGTGTGTGTGTGTGTGTGTGTGTGTGTGTGTGTGTGTGAGAGAGCGCATGTGAATGACAGAACTCTGTGACTAAAATCTCTCTCTCTCTCTCTCTCTCTCTCTCTCTCTCTCTCTCTCTCTCTCTCTCTCTCTCTCTCTCTCTCTCTCTCTCTCTATATATAGTAACGATGGGGTGTTTGACGTGGCGCTCCAGGTCCACGTCCAGGTGTACAGCAGTGGTCGGGTCACCTGGACCCCACCCGCCCTCTACTGCAGCTCCTGTGGGGTCAAGGTGCACACAGACAGACAGACAGACAGACAGACAGACAGACAGACAGACAGACAGACGGACAGGCTTCCTCGCTCATTATTCCATTGCAGTCATTTTCAACACTGTCAGTTCAAAAATAGTTCAGTGCAACACTAGAGTATTGGTAACGGTGCCAAACAGTTCTTATCTCCACACCCCTAAGCCTCCCTTCCTCTCCTCCCCCTCTCCCTCCCTTCCTCCCTCTCCTCCCCCTCTCCTCCCCCTCCCCTCCCCTCCCCTCCCCTCCCCTCCCTCCCCATCCAGGTGACCTACTTCCCCTTCGACTGGCAGAACTGCACCATGCAGTTCCGCTCGTACACGTACGACTCCACGGAGGTGGACCTGCAGCACACGCTCGACGCCAAGGGCAAGGAGATCCGGGAGGTGCTCCTGGACGAGGGCTTCAGCGGTGGGTAGCGAGTCTCTCTCGAGTCTCCCCCGGTGGGGGGGTGTAGGGTGGGTGAGAACGGACTTGTGGGTGGGGTGGGTGAGTTGGGGCGGAGACGGGCGGTTTGGGTTAGCTCTCGCTTAAAGGCCTGGGACACACCACGCCGACGGTCGGCCCGTGCATTAATGAGCACAAATTTAGCTCCGCCTTCTTTCAGCCGCCGGCTGAATAATAAATATGTTTGCACGCAAACACACAGATCGCACATCTAACAAACACATTCGTTATGCGCCTGCAGGTGAGAGGAGGAAATTACCCTCCTCGCCAGCAGGTGGCGGTAGTCTGTATTCCTCAATCAATAAAAGGGGAAACCGGAAGACCCAGGACTGCGGATATTAACGGTAAACAAAGCAGCGATTGCTCACTATTTTTCACTCTCTAGAATGAAAAAGTGAAATACTCCAAGAAATTATAATCTGTCCTCAAGTCTACTTAATCTCCTAATCTTGACTTTGTCACTTCCGTTGCTCTTCTCGGGCACTGATTGGTTCCCCGGTTCCCCAGCAGCTGAACAGCCAATCAGAGTGAACTCTCTTACATCGAATCGGCCCGAAAAGCTGCAGCCTAGTGTTGCCCCGCCCCCAAGCCCCGCCCCTGCCCCGCCCAGATTTTAGTCAGGTGACGCCCGTCGTCGTTTCCTACAGCCGACAGTCGTCTTTCGGTGTGTCCCGGGCCTTTTAAAAAGGGGAAAGCGGGGAAACCCGACTTAACAAAACCGACAGAGTGCAGTGCGGCGTTCAGTGCTCATCACGGTAACCACGGTAACCCCCCCCTCTCCCCCCCCCCCCAGAGAGCGGCGAGTGGTACATCCGCCACAAGCCCAGCAGGAAGAACATGAACGAGGACCTGTACGACGACATCACCTTCTACCTGATCATCGAGCGCAAGCCGCTCTACTACATCTTCAACATCATCATCCCCTGCCTCCTCATCACCATCATCGCCATCTTCAACTTCTACCTGCCGCCCGACGCAGGTAAAAACCAACCAACCAACCAACCAACCAACCAACCCGCCGCACTGGAAAGCTTGGGGAAGAATGCAACGGAGAGATGCAATGCACATAATGCTCCATAAGGGGGCGGTGTTTCCACCTTGAATTTGAGATTTGGGATGACAGCCTGTTCTGTTTGACTGTTTCTTTCGCAAGTTTTGTGTGCGCGAGTGACGGCACACGTTCACCAATCACTCCCATTCCGAATTCCCATTCCCATTACAAAATACTTAAAATATGGACTGCATTTATATATATATACGTATATATGGACTTCATTTTACAGTATAAAACACTTTTCTAACCAGTGCGGCCACTCAAAGTGGCTTTTACAAGTCAAGCCTCACGCTCACCCATTCACACACACACACACACACACACATTCATTCATTCATCCACCGACGGCATGGGTCAGCCATGCAAGGAGACAGCCGGCAGCGCGGGGAACAGTTTTAGGGTTAGGGGTGTGTCTCGCTCAGGGAACACCTCGACACTTTTGCTGCTAGGAGGAGGAGGAGGAGCTGTAGTGGGGGGGGGGGGGGGGGGGGAATCGAACCAGCAGCTTTCTGGTTGCCAGGCAACCCCCCAGCTCTACACCTCCCTGAGCTAACTGCTGTTGCATGCATTCGTACTACAGGTGATTAGAATGATGTCCGCAAAATAGGTGCCCGCATCTATAAGCTATTTTAGGTGTTCCATAGTGAACTCACCTGTTATAGACACTGCAGAAGAAGAAGAAGAAGAAGGAGAAGAAGAAGAAGAAGAAGAAGAAGAAGGAGAAGAAGAAGAAGAAGAAGAAGAAGAAGAAGAAGAATTGTATTTACATAGCACTTTATAGAAACAGATGTTGAAAACTGCTTCCCCGGGTAAAATAAACCCTAACGGCGACTATTAAAAAATGCTGAGTCCCGATAAATAATAAAAAGAATTATAGCTCAGGATAAAGACACAAATGGCAAAATACACAAATGGCAAATGCAAAATATGCAATTCTAGAAAAAGTCCCGGGTCCTAAGTCCTAAGAGTTCTTAAAAGCTTTTACGGCTCTGATTCCCTATATGTGTGGTTACGTGTCTGTGTCTGTGTTTTTACGTGTGTTCATCCCTGTGTGTGTGTGTGTGTGTGTGTGTGTGTGTGTGTGTGTGTGTGTGTGTGTGTGTGTGTGTGTGTGTGTGTGTGTGTGTGTGTGTGTGTGTGTGTGTGTGTGTGTGTGTGTGTGTGTGTGTGTGCCTCTCTCTGTGCGTGTGTGTGTGTGTGTGTGTCCCGGCCCCTGTCCGTCCAGGCGAGAAGATGGGCCTGTCCATCAACGTGCTGCTCACCATCACTGTGTTCCTGCTGCTGCTGGCCGACAAGGTGCCCGAGACCTCGCTGGCCGTGCCCATCATCGTCAACTACATCATGTTCACCATGATCCTGGTCACCTGCTCCGTCATCCTCAGCGTGGTGGTGCTCAACCTCCACCACCGCTCCCCCAACACCCACCAGATGCCCATGTGGGTGCGCAAGGTGGGACGAGAGAGAGAGAGAGAGAGAGAGAGAGAGAGAGAGAGAGAGAGAGAGACACACGCACACACACGCACACACACGCACACACACACACGCAGGCAGCACGCGACCCCCCACATCCAATCAGCGGTAGCCGTAGAGAGACACCTACCCACTGATGTGTGTGGGTGTGTGGGTGTTCTTGTATTTCCACAAAAGCACCCCTCAAGTATAAAGGGAAAAAGGCAGATACCGATTTTTTTCACTCTCCACCACCACCCCCTCTCATCACCTTCCTCCACCCCCTCTCACCCTCCACCACCACCCCTCTCACCCTCCACCACCACCCCTCTCACCCTCCACCACCCCTCTCATCACCCTCAACCCCCCTCTCACCCTCCACCACCACCCCTCTCACCCTCCACCACCCCTCTCATCACCCTCCACCACCCCCTCACCCTCCACCACCCCTCTCATCACCCTCCACCACCCCTCTCATCACCCTCCACCACCCCCTCACCCTCCACCACCACCTCTCACCCTCCTCCACCCTCGCACCCTCCACCACCCCCTCTCACGCTCCACCACCCCCTCACCCTCCACCACCCTCGCACCCTCCACCACCCCTCTCATCACTCTCCACCACCCCTCTCACCCTCCACCACCCCCTCTCACCCGCCACCACCCTCGCACCCTCCACCACCCCTCTCATCACCCTCCACCACCCCCTCACCCTCCACCACCACCCCTCTCACCCTCCACCACCCCTCTCATCACCCTCCACCCCCCTCTCACCCTCCACCAACCATCTAACCCACCACCACCCGTTCTTCCCCTCCACTCTTCCCCCTCTCACCCTCCAACGCCCACCCTCCACCTTTCATCGCCCACCTTTCACCCTCCCTTTCATCGCCGCCCCTACCACCGTCACCCCTGTTCCATCACCCACCCCCTTTAACCTTTCACCTCCTCTCCTCCCCATTCCCCCCCCCCCCCACACACTCCCCCATCCCCGCCTCTCCTCCCCACCAACAGATCTTCATCCACCTGCTGCCCCCTTACCTGGGGATGCTGAGGCCCAAGGTGGAGACCCCGTTGTCCCTGGAGACGCCGGTGAGGCGGGAGAACGTCAAGACGGTGTCCCGGTCGGCCGACGAGTACTTCATCCGCAAGCCGACCAACTCCTTCCTGTTCCCCAACCCCAACAGGTAGGCGCGTGTGTGCGTGTGCGTGTGCGTGTGTGTGTGTGTGTGTGTGTGTGCGTGCGTGCGTGCGTGCGTGTGATTCAAGAACAACACAATAATATACTAAACAATACTATATAACACTATATACTATACTATGTACTATACTATATACTATCAACGACACTATATGCTTTGTACTATACTGTATACTATAGAACACTATACTATAACAATACTGTACACAATAAAAATAACAATAAACAGACTGATGGATGACATATGTAATTAAATGCTTGAGTGTGTGTGTTGTGTGTGTCGTGTGTGTGTGTGTGTGTGTGTTTTAGTGTACGTACTGTACATTGTTGAGATGTGTGTGTGTGTGTGTGTGTGTGTACATTGTATTTCCACAAAAGCGCCCTCTAGTATGAAGGGAAAAAGGCCAGATAGTGATTTTTCCTCCTCCTAAGTGAGCGCGTGGACTTGAGGATTGACGGTGTGTGTGCGAGGCCGCGTTGGCGTGTGTGCAGATTTACTCATTCTAGATGGGTTCACTCGTGTGTGTGTGTGTGTGTGTGTGTGTGTTTGGGGGGGGGGGGGGGGGGGATCGGTGGGGGTGACAGGCGCTGAAATGTAAATCTGTCTTTTTTCCCCCCCGAGGGGTCATGGCGGGTGACTGATGAGTGAGCTATCGCCATTCCTCCCCCCCGCCCCCTGATCGATCGATCAGAGGGGCGGGGGGGGGGGGGAGGGGGGTCTTGTCCTGATCTGCTGACCACGGCCCGCTTTGGCCCGGCGCTTGCTTCCTCGCGGTACCTTCCTCCACCCCTCTCACCCTCCTCCACCCATCTCACCCTCCACCACCCCTCTCATCACCCTCCACCACCCTCTCACCCTCCACCACCCTCTCACCCTCCACCACCCATCTCATCACCCTCCACCACCCTCTCACCCTCCACCACCCCTCTCATCACCCTCCACCACCCCCTCCCCTCTCACCCCCCTCCACCCATCTCACCCACCACCACCCCTCCCCCTCTCACCCCTCCCCCTATCACCCTCCAACCGCCCCCAACGCCCACCCTCCACCTTTCATCGCCCACCTTTCACCCTCCCGTTCATCACCGCCACTACCACCGTCACCCCTGTTCCATCACCCTCCCCCGCCTGCTTCCTCGCGGTGCCGCTCACGCCGGGGCCAGGATGGTACCAGGTCGGCGCCTCCTTCTCCATCAGCGTGCTAACGCGACACCGGGAAGAGGCGGGCGGCGATGTGCTTGCGTCTCTGCCACGCCTTTCCCCGGCCCCCCGTCGAATATAAGGGGGGGGGGGGGGGGGGGGGGGGTCCCGGATGTGTGGGGTCTCGCCCCCGTCTTTGTTCCCCGGCCACTCTATAAACACCCCTGGTGTCCAGCGAGAGATCATTTCTCTCTCTCATTTCTCTCTCTCTCTCTCTCTCTCTCCTCGCTCATTTGCTCAACCTCTCTCTCTCTCTCTCTCTCTCTCTCTCTCTCTCTCTCTCTCTCTCTCTCTCTCTCTCTCTCTCTCTTTCTTTCTCTCTCTCTCTCTCTCTCTCTCTGAGGAGGAGACGGGTTAGGAGGTAGGGAAGGAGACGGGTTAGGAGGTAGGGAAGGAGACGGGTTAGGAGATAGGGAAGGAGACGGGTTAGGAGGTAGGGAAGGAGACGGGTTAGGAGGTAGGGAAGGAGACGGGTTAGGAGATAGGGAAGGAGACGGGTTAGGAGGTAGGGGAGGTAAATCGTTGCTAAAAAAAGTAAAGGCCAGGCAACAAATCCACTCGACACGTTCCAACAGTGGTGTGTGTGTGGTGTGTGTGTGTGTGTGTGTGTGTGTGTGTGTGTGGTGTGTGTGGTGTGTGTGTGTGTGTGTGTGTGTGTGTGTGTGTGTGAGAGAGAAGGTGAATGTCCTCACGAGGAGTGCAGGGTGTGTGAGAGGGAGGGAGGGAGGGAGGGAGGGAGGGAGGAAGCATCTCTATTAGGGCCAATTCGATGAGACAGCAGTATCTATCCACCCCTCCACCCCCCGCCCAAACACACACACACACACACACACACACACACACACACACACACACACACCCAGAGGTCCTTAATTGGGTTTAGTGAGTGTCTTGGCGGGATGGGTTTCGTTGAATTAGTACCTCTGGGCAGTCGTTCACATCTCCCTGATGATGTGACCCAGCCCCCCTCACATATGAGACAAGTGGCCATTGGGGGGGGTGGTGGTGGGTGGTCTGAGTGTGTGTGTGTGTGGGGGTGGTGTGTGTGTGTGTGTGTGTGTGTGTGTGTGTGTGTGTGTGTGTGTGTGTGTGGCTGTCCCGCTCTCTCTCTCTCTTTCTCTCTCTCTTTCTCCAATCATCTGATAACATCTGCCTGTGATCGCGTGTGTGTGTGTGTGTGTTCACAGGTTCACCTGCCACACACACACACACACACACACACACACACACACACACACACACACACACACACACACACACACACACACACACACACACACACACACAGCGCTGCCTCGTACCGCATACCAAGTGGGTTTGTAAGTCAAGGCACACGCTACAAGACAGGACAACAAGAGACTTGAAACCGTCTTGAACTACTGCCTCCCTTTCGGTGCCGCGGCGCTACACTGCCACCACGTGGTCACCGAGCGGTACTGCAGGTCATCCATTTGAAAAATCAAGAGTCTACAATACCTTAATGGAGTCCTCCACCTCCGCCACCACACATGCCCACACTCAACACACACTCAAGACAAAAAAGAAAGGTGTTTCATATTCGAGGTGTTTCATAACAGAGCAGATGTGTGGCTGAATACAGGACTTATTCGGTCATTTGGTTCGACGGGTATTCGGCAAAGTCGTTGATGTCGATGCCTGTCGATTGCATGTGTGCATATCTAAGCCGTCATCCATACGACGGTCCCGTTCCATTAATGAAGAAACACTTGCAGTTCCTGCCCCGGCCAACAGGGGGACCCAACGAGCAGCACGACCAGTGCGGCTCCGCACTACATTACGTTACATTACATTACGTTACTCATTTAGCAGACGCTTTTGTCCAAAGTGGCTTACAATAGTGCATTCAACATAGGTGTCACCATTGCAATGTTTCCAGAGAAATACAGTTATTAATAATAATAATAATAATAATAATAATAATAATAATAATAATCATAATTATGATAATTCTCATCATAATTCTCATTATTTGTTTTACAGAGCGCTTTACAAGAAACTCAAAGACACTTTTTACAATAATAAAATATTTTGATACATCAATTTCTCTTTTTTTTTCTCGGGGGATCGAACCAGCAACCTTCCGGTCGCCAGACAAGCGGGTCTACCGCTCTACCTCTTAAGCTTTGTGTGTCTCTCTCTCCCCCCCCCCCCCGCCCAGGTACCAGCCGGAGGGCATGACGACGGACATGCGTAAGTTCATCGAGGGACCCAGCAGTTACCTGACGCTCCCCGACGAGCTCAAGTCGGCCATCGAGGCCATCAACTACATCGCCGAGGCCCTGCAGGCCGAGAAGGACTACGAGGCCGTGAGTCGTCCTTCCTCCAACGCCTTCTTCGAACTCTTATCTGTTGAGCGGTGGGGGCAGCTTATCTGTCCTTATCCTTAGCACCTCTGCCCTGTCCCCTGATTCGGCTGTTCAGCTTTTAAGGTTCCTCTTTTTTGGTCTCCTGGCTTGGTTTCTTTATCTCTGCACCGGTTTCTGGGTTCCCCGTTGGACTTTTATGTCTTTCTGTACGCTTCTTGCTTTCTGTCTGGTCGTCTGACAGTAATTATGTCGTTTTTCCTCTTCTTTTTCGCTTCTCCTCTGCTCTCTCCATCCTCTCCTCTCCTCCTCCTCCTCCTCATCCTCTTCTTTCCTCTCTTTCCTCCCCTCCTCTTCCTCCTCCTCTCCTCCCCCCCTCTTCCTCCTCCTCCTCCTCTCTCTTTCATCCTCTTCTCTTCTTCTTCTCCTCTTCTCTCCCCTCCTCTCGTATCTCCTCCTCCTCCTCCTCCACCTCCGCCTCCTCCTCCACCCACCCACACCCACCCACACACAGCTGAAGGAGGACTGGCAGTACGTCGCCATGGTGGTGGACCGCATGTTCCTGTGGATCTTCGTGGTGTTCACCACCCTGGGAACGCTCGGCCTGTTCGCGGACGCCGGCACCAGCCACACCCCCACGGACCCCTTCCCCCCCTTCAAGCCCTGAGGGAGGGAGAGAGGGAGAGGGAGAGAGAGAGAGAGAGAGAGAGAGAGAGAGAGGGAGAGAGAACGAGAGAGAGAGAGAACGAGAGAGAACGAGAGAGAGAGAGAGAGAGAGGCGTCTGCGTAACCCTCCATCTTCTTCACCCATCAGTGCTCTTCCAAGCCCCGCCTCATTTCGGTTTTGAGATGTACCTATTTTAACCAATCACTTTCATTTGTATTTTATTATCTTTGTATCTTTGTTTTTTTTGCGTTTGATTGTGGTGTGTTTTTTGGGTTGTTGTTGTTGTTGTTGTTTTTTGGTTGTTTTTTTGGGGGGGCGGGGGGGCGTATCCCGAACGTGCGTCAGAACGGAATCTTTTAAGCCCCTCCCCCCCACACTCCATGATTGCAAAACGATTTGTTCTCTTTTTGTGTTTGGTGGACACTTGCTGACACGGGGAAATTAAATGCGGGAAAGAAGTCTTGTTTGCCAAAAAGGACCGATGGCGGTCGGATATATCGAGCACCCCGCTCCCTGGTGTGCGAGGAAAGTGTTTTTTAAGACGGGGGGATTTTGACTTTAAAAAAGAAAGTCTAAATAAATTAATTAATAAATAACGAGAGTGGAATGTTTAAAAAAAAACGCTAACTTGAAGAAGGTTTCCCCCGAGGGTTTATCTTCTAGAAGTTTGACCTTTTTTCGGGGACGACGACGAGTGAAACCGCGTTTATTTAAAATTGTTTTAATTTTTACGTACATTTAAGTACATTTCTTTCTCGCCACGCTTTGGCGAAACCAACATGTTAACATTGTGTGAAAATTGTTGACCGGCGATTTGTGTACAAAACTGTCAACATGTTTTGCGTGAAGTGTGAACACATATATTACTATTAATAATCAATTGAAACACCCCCTCCCCCAAATAAACATTCTCTCAAATGCCAGTCAAGTTGTGTGTGTGTGTGTGAATGAGTGTGTGTGTGATTGTGTGTCTGAATGTGTGTGTGTGTGTCTGAATGTGTGTGTGTGTGTGTGTGTGTGTGTCTGAATGTGTGTGTGTGATTGTGTATCTGAATGTGTGTGTGTCTGAATGTGTGTGTGTGTGTGTATGTGGGGGGGGGGGGGGGTGATGAGGGCGGGGGGGTATTTAAGTAACTGCAGTAATCCCTATATTTCAGGCGTGCGTGTGCATGGCGTGTGTATGTTCGCTGGGGCTGTGTGTGTGTGTGTGTGTGTGTGTGTGTGTGTGTGTGTGTGTGTGTGGTGTGTGTGTGTGTGTGTGTGTGTGTGTGTGTGTGTGTGTGTGTCACACAGGCCACCGGGTTCGACCAACTGGTGGAATTCCCTGTCTCCTGTCTCTCCCCCCCTCTCCTGTCTTCCTCGTCCTCACTCAAACACTCACACACACACTTATCACATCAAGGAACACTACCCTGTACATTTATTAACTGACACACACACGCACACACACACGCTTGGCACGCATAAAGACACATACTGTCACAGACACACACACACACACACACACACACTTAAGCATGCAAGCATGCATATGCACATGCACACACACACAGAAATGCAGACATGCAGACATGAACATCCATCCTGACCGATACTCGGCCACAACATAAACACACACACACACACATACTCAGCACACATACCGACATGTACGGTTACGCACACACACACACACACACCTGCACACACACGCTATTTGCACAAAGAGAAACACACTCTAGCACATGCTCTAGCACACACACACACACACACACACACACACACACACACATACTCAGCACACATACCGACACGTACGGTTATACACACACACACACACACACACACACACACATTTTTTGCACAAAGACACACACTCATAGCACACGCTGACACACACACACACACAGACACACACACACACGCACGCACGCAAACTTACTCAGCACACATACAGACACGTACGGTTACACACACACACACACACACGTGGGCACACACGTTATTTGCACAAAGAGACACACACACACACACACCGACCCTCTTGCGAAACATCCCCTAAGCACAAATGCCATGACGCACACACACCTGTCCTTATATATTTGTGTGGACCGAGGCTAGGGAGGGGGGGTGTCGCTGTTTCAGTCTGGTGTGTGTGTGTGTGTGTGTGTGTGTGAACATTATGTGTGTGTGAGCTTTAGGCGTGTGTGTGTGTGTGTGTGTGTGTGTGTGTGTGGCAGCCTCACCTGCCCCCAGTCAGACTGATTAGAGTCTGGTTGAAGCAGCCTCACCTGACCCCCAGTCAGACTGATTAGAGTCTGAGGCTGCTGGGTGAGGCTGCGCACCTCCTGCGGTCTTCAAGGTCAATCAAGGATCCACAGGTGTAAACAACACACACACACACACACACACACACACACACTCAGAAGAAGGGGCGCGATCATGTGACCATCTGCTCTGCTGTCATATCAACTACAAAGCCCTTCAATAAACCAATAAACTCCTCATTCTGTGTCCTTGTGGTCAGGAGGGGGGGGGGGGTAGTTCAAATATATTAAAGAGAGAGAGAGCGGGGGAGAGAGAGAGAGAGAGAGAGGGGGAGAGAGAGAGAGAGAGAGCGAGAGAGGGAGAGAGAGAGAGAGAGTGGTGAAAAGAATGGGCCCGCTTTTTGGGACCGCTTTGTCTTTGAACCGTTATTCGGCTCGCAAGGAATCTGGCGTGCATTTGCCCCTCTGCCGCTAATTATACTCGTACTGTCACATGGAAATACCCCAGTCAGAGGGCGAGAGAGAGAGAGAAGAGAGAGAGAGAGAGAGAGAGAGAGAGAGAGAGCGAGAGAGAGAGAGAGAGAGAGAGAGAGAGAGAGAGAGAGAGAGAGAGAGAGAGTATGAACACAGAGAAGCAAAGAGGCGAACACTGCTTTTGACAACAGCCATATATATATGTATATATATATACATATATATATCTTATCTATCTTCATATCTATACATATGAAGACAAGACAAGTGTTATTAACTATTTAAGGTCCTGTATGTATGCCCTCTCAAACATTGGACCTCCTGCTGTGTTCCCCCCTCTCTACCTCTCATCATCATGTGACATATGAATAGGCTGTTTATTCAGCCTATTGAAAGCCCTCTCATACTACAAAAACAAGTGATACGCTCACCAGCTCAAACTCAATATGAGTCATCTTCCCTCTGAAGACACTTCAAGGTCCATTTCTACCTGTGATCATTGTCTATTCAATCAAATACTCATGCTGTCAAGAAGAATATATATATTTTATATTACATTTACATTTACATTTAGGGCATTTGGCAGACGCTTTTATCCAAAGCGACTTACAAGGTGTACATTAGTTGAAGCAGACAATAGCATAACACTGGGGTACGCAAACATAAAAATACAGCAGTTCACAAGTATTCATTTTAACAAGATGAATAACACAATTTCGTACTGCTAGGTCACCTGCTTAAGTAGCTGTGATAAGAGCGTGTTATCAACATTAAGGATATACACTTGCTAACATATACAACATGCTAAGAGCTATTAATGTCAGGACTTAAGCAAGTTTAGGGGTTTCACGAAGGAGAAGGAGGGTTCAAGGAGAGTCCAGGTGGACTCTGAACAGGTGGGTCTTGAGTCTCTTGCGGAAGCTGGCGAGGGACTCTGCCGTCCTGACATGAGACGGGAGTTCATTCCACCACTGTGGAGCCAGAGCCGTGAAGAGCTGGGTTTTGGACGAGCGATGTTTGGTTGACATTAGTGAAGGTCGAACAAGTCGCCTGGCAGAAGTTGAGCGGAGCGCTCTGGCTGGGATGTAGGGTTTGACCAACGCCTGGAGGTAGGCTGGGGCAGTTCCATTGACTGCCCTAAAGGTCAGCACCAGAGTCTTGAATTTGATGCGAGCATTTACCGGAAGCCAGTATATATATTTTTTATATATATTTTTCTGTTGATTCGCAAGCTGTTAAAACGCAAAAGCCTGTGGTTTGTAAGGTTTAAAATTGTTCTTTGTTCGTTCCCCTCATCTTACGGACGTACGCTTTGTGTCGAGGACTGAAGAAACTTTTTGGATTTTTTTGTTCCACTTGATTGACTCTGAACGTGTCTCTCTGAACATGTGAACACATCAGGTAGAGGGAGGAGGAGGGGGGAGGAACAAACACACACTCGCTCACCCTCGACCTCCCCCCCACCCTGCAGCTCTGAAACGATCTATCTATCTATCTATCTATCTATCTATCTATCTATCTATCTATCTATCTATCTATCTATCTATCTATCTATCTATCTATCTGTCTGTCTGTCTGTCTGTCTGTCTGTCTGTCTTTTCTGCCTATCTATCTGTCTGTCTTTTTTGCCTCTTTTTGTCTCTATCTATCTATCTATCTATCTATCTATCTATCTATCTATCTATCTATCTATCTATCTATCTATCTATCTATCTATCTATCTATCTATCTATCTATCTATCTATCTATCTATCTATCTATCTGTCTGTCTGTCTGTCTATCTGTCTGTCTTTTTGCCTCTTTTTGTCTCTCTCTCTCATCTCTTTCCTCCTCTCCCCCCCCCCCCCCCCTCTCCGCGCCACCTCCCCTCCAGGGCTGTCCATCACAGTGTCCCCAATCAGGCTGGTGAGCACCAACAGGTGTGGACCCCCCCCCCCCACCCCCACCAACCCCTCACCCCCCCCCCCCCCCCCCCCCGGACCACAGACACATTCCTCCCTCTCCTCACTCACCCAAACGCCACCAGGATTTGTGTTGTGTTGCGCCAACGCAGCCTCAGGAGAATGGAAGAAAGAGAGGGTGTGACTCACTCACACACACACTCATATGAAGCTAACACACACATGAAGCTCACACACACACACTCACACACATGCACATACACACACACACACACACACACACAAGCACACATCCATGCATAAAGCTCACACACAAACACACACACACATAAAGCCCTCTCACACACACACACACACACACACACACATAAATACATATTCACCTTCGTGCAATGACAGAACTCTAGGGGGAGGAATGTGTGTGTGCGTGTGTGGAGGAGACCAGCATGCATTTTGGAAATACTTCTGAGGGTCCATGATGTCCCCCTCCCCCCTGAATGAATCAGCAGGGGGGGGGGGGGTGTTCCCCTGAGGTGAGGTAGGTCCTGGGGGGGGAGGGGGGGGTGGGGGAGAGTGGGGGAGGGGTCGTCCGGCGGTCACCCTGTGCCACCCGGGCCGGGGACAGGAGGACAGGTGGGGGGGGGGGGGACGGGGGGGGGGGGGACGGGGGGGGGGGGACGGGGACAGGAAGGAACACACTTGGTCACTTGGCGGTGGTGGTGGTGGCGAAGTTGACACAAGGCGCCGGCGAGGCTATGAGGATGGAGGTCAGGATAATGGCGCTCGCGGTGCTGTGCGGCTGCCTGTGTTTGGGCCTGACCGGTGAGTTGTGGGATGGCTTTATTGTCTGTGTTTTATTGTCATTTCTTTCTTTCGTTTTATATTATTTTGTATTGAATGTCGTCGTCTTTTTGGTGTTTTTTTCCCCCCGCATCATGCCGATTTTTGCCGAACACAATTATAACGTTTGAGTTTTGTATCGATTCCGATTCCAGCCAAACCGACGAGATATGGTACTTTTGGTGGTATGGAACAGAAATATAATATCATATTATATTATATTATATAATATGAAGGTTTTTGGTGGAGATAAACAGCTTTAGCGGGTGCTTTTGACTTTGACCCCCTGACCCCTTGTGAGGGTGAAAAAACAATCAAACCGTCGAACATTACCTCACACACCATCCAGCTCCACGGCCGAGGTTCCTCTCTCTGTTCTGTGTCCCAAACGTCCACTGAATGGGACTGAGTTCACATATTATTTCATATTATGTGCAGTCAAAGATTTACTTTACGGTTGTTGTTTGTTTGGTTTGTTTCTAATGGCACTTCCCCACTTCTCACTATGATGTATTCCACCGTTTAACATAGACGACATTCACTTCTTGAATAATCATTCTTCCAGCGCTACCCAGACGATTACTGTGTTAATTCGTCAAGTTAACGTATACATTTTTACAAAACGTCGTAGGCCTAATGCTAATTCTGAAAATGTGAACACAACCAGCGATTTGGATTTATTGATGTATTTATTTATTTGCCAGATTCCGATTCCGATTCCGATTTGGTTTATTTGTCCCATCATGTGTGAGGTACATGTTGTACAATCTACACTGAAATGTGAAGATGAGCAAAATTACAAATAATAAAAAAATAAAATATGAAAAATGAAAAATAATAAAATTGACAGAAAAGCCAAAAAATACAAAAATATGACAATACACCAATGTACATATTTAATTAATAGCGGAATGTATTTGCCATGTTGTTATGGCAAATACATTTATTTTGAATTTTTATTTGAGTTCATTCCATATCTGAGTCTGAACCAATAATTTGCAATTTCAAAAGAAAAATAGAAACAATCGGAAGTAAACTTGAGCGACAAGGAGGGGCGGGTCCTTCAATGCACAACTATGTAAACAAGTGATAACGCCCGGCTTTGAAACACAAACGCGGCGGAAGGCCTGACCGGACCTTTATTCCCGGTAACGGTGGTGATAATCACATTATCGCTGCGTTGTTTGATGGGTGCTATTCTGGGTGCGCCCCGGTGAACAGCCTATACACTATGCACAACAACAAGCCTCTCTTTGAACCGCGTCCATATTGATTACAATAGCTCAGAGAGAGAGAGAGAGAGAGAGAGAGAGAGAGAGAGAGAGAGAGAGAGAGAGAGAGAGAGAGAGCACACACACACACACACACACACAGCCACTTAGCAGCACCTGGCCTATAGTGACGCCTCTGCATGTCTCTCTCTCTCTCTCTCTCTCTCTCTCTCTCTCTCTCTCTCTCTCTCTCTCTCTCTCTCTCTCTCTCTCTCTCTCGTGTTTGTTTGTTTGTGTCTGATTTCTCGTGCTCAACTCCCGCAGCGCACAGAACAGAGCAACGCCTCGTCTTCCATTCTATTCGTCCCTGAAATAGGCTTACATACGGTTACAGAGTTGTGTGTCTTCCTCCGTCCATGTACGTATGTGTGTGTGTGTGTGTGTGTGTGTGTGTGTGTCATCATAACCGCGTCACAAACCCGCAGCAACAAAAAATAAATAACGAAACAGGAGGAACGTCGTCCAGGGAATGTCCGGAATGACCAGGAATTGTATTTGTTTGACGGGGCCGAGGCCGTTAAACTCGCACCCCGTCCGTCACTCTGAGAGAATTCGGGAATTTATTCTTGCTGGTGGATATTTTTAACGCTACATTGGGTGTGTGTGCGTGTGTGTGTGTGTGTGGGGTGGGGTGGGGGGGGGGGACTCTAATAATAATAATAATACATTTTATTTGTGTGGCGCCTTTCAAGACACCCAAGGACACCTTACAGAGCATATATGCTACAGTCAAATTAAAATTATAAAAAAGTAAAAACAGTGGACTTCACAAAGTGTCCGGACTGCGAGCCGACCCCGACCCCCCCCCCCCCCCCCGCCCCCCTCCATACATACATACAACAATGGCAGGGAATGCTTTAATGGCTTCAAAGTGGTGCTCGGAAGGAAAGCCTCAAAGACTCGCGAACCACGGCACGCCTTTTCAATTGATATGAGGGAAAGCTTACAGGGCCGAACCTAAAGTAAAGACCGGGATAGCTTTCATCACCGGGGGGGGGCGGGGGGGGGGCAATCTCGTTGACCTGCCGTGACGGACGGACGGACGGGGTCATTATTATGGGGCCGACGTGTATAGATTTAATATCCTATATTAAGGTTCGAGATTTTTATTTGCCATTTGCCATTTGCAACGAGTACACAATGGAATGCTTACCCCCCCCCCCCCATTCCCTCCCCGCAGTATGACTTTTTAAAACTAAATATTATTAAAAAATAAATAAATACTATACCCAATAAAAGATGAACATAAAAGTGACTGAAGTTGAAAAGTGACTTTCCGAACTAAATAAAACCAGGGAGGATTTGTGTTTTATTGCCCATAGCAATATCAATTTCAGTATTCAAGTCACCCACGTTCCATAGCAAGTTGACACGTTGGCGGTCTCCATTCTCTCTATCTTCGTCATCATCATCATCATCATCATCATCATCTTCGTCAAACCTCCTCCTCCTCCCTCTTCCTCTTCCTCATCCATTCTCTCTATCCTCGTCGTCGTCATCATCTTCATCACACTTCCTCTTCCTCCTCCTTCCTCTTCCTCCCTGCTCCTCTTCCTCCTCCATTCTCTCTATCCTCGTCATCATCATCATCTTCATCAAACCTCCTCTTCCTCCTCCCTCTTCCTCTTCCTCTCTGGTCCTCTTCCTCATCTCCCACCTCCTCCCTGCACTCCCCCACTCTCTCCTCTTCCTCCCACCATTCTCCCTGTCCTCGTCATCATCTTCATCTTCATCAAACCTTCACTCTTCCTCCTTCCTCTTCCTCTCTGCTCCTCATCTCCCACCTCCTCCATCTTCCTCCCTGCTCCTCTTCCTCCTCTCTATCCTCTGTCATCATCTTCGTCAAACCACCTCCTCCTTCATCCTCCTCCTCCTCCTCCTCCTCCTCCTCCTCCTCCTCCTCCTCCAGGAGCGTCGGAGACGGAGCGCCGTCTGCTCCAGAACCTCTTCCACAACTACAACCTGAAGGTGCGGCCCGTCGCCAGCTGGGAGGAGAGGGTGATGGTGCGGGTGGGGATGACGCTGTCCCAGCTGGTCAGCCTGGTACGGTACCCCCACCCACCCAACACACACACACACACGCACGCACGCACACACTCACTCACACTGATTGGGACAGCATGAGCCGTCCAATCACGTGTCAGCAGTTCACTTGTCTCCACCCAATGAGACAAGACCACCACGGGCAGCATGGAGCTGTCTTACCCGGCGCCTTGCAGCTGATAGGCCCTAATGTGTGTGTGTGTGTGTGTGTGTGTGTGTGTGTGTGTGTTTTCTCTCCATAACAGAACGCGAAAAATGGCGAGATGACAACCAACGTCTTCATGAATCTGGTAGGCTAATGAAAACATTGATTTTCATCACACACACACACACACACACACACACACACACACACACACACACACACATTCTTCGGAGACTCATCTCTCTGTCTGTCACTCTCTGGCTCTCTCTCTCTCTCTCTCTCTCTCTGCTCTCTGCTCTCTCTCTCTCTCTCTCTCTCTCTCTCTCTTGCATTTCTTTGTCTCTCTCTCTCTCTCTCTCCTCTCTCTCTCTCTCTCTCTCTCTCTCTCTCTCTCTCTCTCTCTCTCTCTCTCTCTCTCTCTCTCTCTCTCTCTCTCTCTCTCTCTCTCTCTCTCTCTCTCTCTCTCTCTCTCTCTCGGGCTCAAATTGACTTGTCACTTTTCATTACGGTGGCTTCTGCTGGCTTCTTCTTGCTGTCTGACGGTCCTCGATTTCACCACTCAGCCGCGCGTGTGTGTGTGTGTGTATGTGTGTGTGTGTGTGTGTGTGTGCGTGCGCGTGTGTGTGTGCGTGCGCGTGCGTGTGTGTGCGTGCGTGTCTGTGAACAAGAGTGGAAGCTGAGAGGATTTCGATGAGTCATCACATCAGAGGCAATGCTGTCGTCGACGGCAACAGCAGCACAGCGACTCACAGCCCTTCCTCTCTTACCGTCTTTCTTTTCTGTCCTCATTATCTTTCTCTTGTTCCGTTTCCATTATTGTTTGGGTTTTTGTTTTTATTCAAACTGTCTCTTTTCTTTGTCTCTTTTTGTCTTCTTCTTTCTTTCTTTCTTTCTTTGTCTTAGTTCTTTCTTTAAGTCTTATTTTTGTCCCCGGCTTTGTATCTCTCTCTCTTCCTTTGTATCTCTTTTTTCCCCCCCCCCATTCTTTTATGTTTTAAATACTACATCATTGAACACTACTACATACTTCATTTGAACATCCACACACCTCTCCTCTTTCTCCATCCCCCCCCCCCTCTCAACCCACCCACCCACCAGCTGTGGACGGACTACCGGTTGTCCTGGAACCCGGAGGAGTACGACGACATCAAGGTGGTCCGGGTACCTCCGCGCAAGGTCTGGAGGCCTGACGTCTACCTCATCAACAAGTGAGCTGATCCAAACTGATGACACCGATGACTCACAACTGAATCCACTGCTGTAGTCTGATGCCCATCGATGTTTTTTTGAACATCTATGGGAATCAGAATCCCCTCAACCCTGGCAGTGTTGATGCTATCTCTCTCTCTCTCTCTCTCTCTCTCTCTCTCTCTCTCTCTCTCTCTCTCTCTCTCTCTCTCTCTCTCTCTCTCTCTCTCTCTCTCTCTCTCTCTCTCTCTCTCTCTGTCTCTCTCTCTCTCTCTCTCAGTAATACACAACTTTTGTTTTGTAAAGCTGGCACCTTAAATGTGGGTTACCCCCCCCCTCGGAACTGTAAACCCTTAGGTTATGTTTTCGTCGCTGTTTGTTTGTCTGTTAGCAAGATAACTCAAAAAGTGATGTACGGAATTGGACACAACTTGGTGGTTAGATTACTCATGATTGATTTTCGGCGCAGATATGACAGGTGTGTAGGCGTAGGTAGGCTCTCGACTCGAGTGCCTTCTGGTTTTAAATGTGGGTTCCCCTTTCGAAACGCTTATATTGTTAAAATGGGATTTATAGATTTGTTGTTGTTTTCTTTTCCAATACAATACTTCCAATACTTTCCAATGTTGTTTATTTTCCAATGCTGTCTCTCTCCATACATACAACCCACGACCCCTCACCCCTCACCTCTGACCTCTGACCTCTGACCTCTGACCCGACAGTAACGACGGCCAGTTCGACGTGGCCCTGTACGTCAACGTCCTGGTGTACAGCAACGGCGTGGTCACATGGTTACCCCCTGCCATCTACCGTAGCTCCTGCGCTATCGAGGTACCGTCTGACCATCCTAACCCTGACCTTGACCCTGACCTTAACCCTGACCTTAACCCTGACCTTAACCCTCACCTTAACCCTGACCTTAATCCCAACACTATCCTTACCCTTAACCCTTAAGCCTTACCTTCACCCTGACCCTGACCTTAACCCTGACTGTAACCCTGACCTTAACCCTGACCCTGACCTTAACCCTGACCTTAACCCATGACCTTATCCCCAACACTATCCTAACCTGACGCGATGGTGTGAGGACAACAGCCTTGCACTGAATGTCAGCAAGACTAAGGAGCTCATCGTGGACTTCGGGAGCTACCGGGGCAACCACTCCACCATCAGCCTGGACGGGACACCAGTGGAAGTCGTCAGTTGCTTCTGTTTCCTTGGACTACAGATTTCCGACGACCTGGTGTGGACCCGCAACACAGAGGTCATGCTGAAGAAGGTCCCACCAGCGCCTCTATGCCCTGCGATGCCTCAGGAAAAGCGGAATAGGCCAACGGTGGCTGGTGAACTTCTACCGTGGCACCGTAGAGAGCGTCCTGACGAGTGGCGTCACTGTGTGGTACGGCAACACCACTGCACGGGACAAGAAAGCCATCCAGAGGGTCGTGAGGACAGCAGAGAAGATCATCGGGTGTGCACTTCCATGCATTGAGGAGATCGATAGGACCAGATGTCGGAAGAAGGCCATGTCCATCATAAAGGACTGCAACCACCCTGGGCACCATCTCTCCTCCCCCCTACCGTCCGGCTGCCAGTTCAGCAGCATCCGTATAAGTACTACCAGGTTCAAGGATAGCTTTTATCCACAGGCCTACTGAACTGCTAGGAGTGCTGCCACCACCACCACCACCATCATCATAACATTGTCATTGACATTACACTATCATACTTTGCTGGACTTTCCGGACTCATTTCAGTTATTGCACTGCACTGCACTGTATTTATGATGCTGCTAAATTTAAATTGAACAATTCAACAGATGTACATATCATCCATCATATTCATACTGCTGGAGGGAATGGGGAGTAAGCATTCCATTGTACTTGTTGCAAATGGCAAATACAAATCTTGAATCTTGAAACTTGACCCTAACCACGACCCTCTCTTAACCCCTAAATCCTAACCTTAACCCCAACACTATCCTAACCCTGACCTTAACCCCAACACTATACACTGTACATTTGGGTTAACACGTTTAATACACACTTATTTTTGCTAGCTTGCTCTGTTCCTAATCTGTCAAACTTTCCCCTCCGCTCTCTCTCTCTCTCTCTCTCTCTCTCTCTCTCTCTCTCTCTCTCTCTCTCTCTCTCTCTCTCTCTCTCTCTCTCTCTCTCTCTCTCTCTCTCTCTCGTATCACCTCCCCCCATCCTCCCTCCTCCTCCCCTCCTCCCTCCCCCCATCCATCCCCTCCTCACTCCTCCCTCCTCCTCTCCCCCCCATCCCTCCCATCCCCCTCCCTCCTTCCCCTCCCCTCCCCCCCTCCCTCCCTCCCCTCCTCCCAGGTGGCGTACTTCCCCTTCGACTGGCAGAACTGCAGCATGGTGTTTGCGTCCTACACCTACGACGCTTCCGAGGTGGATCTCCAGTACTTCCTGGACGAGGACGACAAAGAGATCCAGGAGATCGTCATCGACGAGAACGCCTTCACCGGTCCGTGGGTTTGGACAGAGGTGGTCTCGCTCGTCTTTGGTTGGCCTGGTCTTGACTCTCTCTCTGCTCTCTCTCTCTCTCTTCTCTCTCTCTCTCTCTCTCTCTCTCTCTCTCTCTCTCTCTCTCTCTCTTTGTTTTTCTCTCTATTGTCTCCCTCTCTCCCTTGTCTCCCTCTCTCTCTTTTCTCGCCCTCTCCCCCTCTCTCTCTGTCTCCCCCTATTCTTTCCCTTTATTTTTCTCTCTTCCTCTCTCTCTTGCCTCCCCCTTTCTCTTATCACCCCCTCTCTCACTGTTTCTCTCTCTCGCTTATTTTCCCATCTTCTCTCGCTCATCTCTCTCTCTCTCTCTCTCTCTCTCTCTCTCTCTCTCTCTCTCTCTCTCTCTCTCTCTCTCTCTCCCTCTCTCTCTCCTCTCTCTCTCTCTCTCTCTCTCTCTCTCTCTCTCTCTCTCTCTCTCTCTCTCTCTCTCTCTCTCTCTCTCTCTCTCCCTCTCCATCTCTCTCTCTCTCTCTCTCTCCCTCTCTCTCTCTCTCTCTCTGGCCCACAGAGAACGGGGAGTGGGCCATCTGCCACAAGCCCAGCAGGAAGCACGTGAGGCGGGACCTGTACGAGGACATCACCTTCTACCTGATCATCGAGCGCAAGCCGCTCTTCTATGTGGTCAACATCATCGTGCCCTGCATCCTCATCAGTGTGCTGGCCATCTTCGTCTTCTACCTGCCGCCCGGAGCAGGTCGGTGAACGCCACGATTCGGAACGCCACGATTCGGAATTCTTTGGTTTATGTGTCACATGTTTGTGAGGGTTGTCTTACATGATGCACTGTGCAGTAAGTAAATAAGAAGTCAAGAATTCTTTGTTGTCCTGGCGACAAGTCCCACCCATGTCTTGTCTCCTGCATTCTCATTGGTCATGATGTCACCAAAGCGCCGGCCTTCAGAGGGCCTAAATCGGTCCGTTGTAGTTTCTCATTTATGGTGGAATATTTATACAAAAATAACAAATGTACATATTTACATAATTGCAGTACAGATATGAATGTAACCGAAGACACAATATAACAGTATAATGATATAATATATAAAGTATAAGTCAGGTGTAAAGTGTAAAAATGGAAAGTGTATTTTTACTGCTTCTGTTTATCTGATTTTGCTTGCCTGTGACTTTGCTTGTGACTATCTATCTATCTATCTATCTATCTATCTATCTATCTATCTATCTATCTATCTATCTATCTATCTATCTATCTATCTATCTATCTATCTATCTATCTATCTATCTATCTCTATATCTCTATATCTGTCTGTCGATCTATCGATCGATCGATCGATAGATCTATCAATCTATCTCTATATCTCTATATCTGTCTGTCTGTCTGTCTGTCTTTGCTTTTGACTATCTATCTGTCTATCTATCTATCTATCTATCTATCTGTCTGTCTGTCTGTGACAGTCGGTCGGTCTGTCTGTACATGCAGTATATATAGTATATACTGTATATATATATATATACGTATATATATATATATATATATATATATATATATATATATATGTTTATTTGTATATAAATCTCTCTTGAGTGAAGATATCTCAATCCCAGTGAGGCTTCCTGTTTAAATAGAAGTGTGTGTGTCCCGCCCCCCCGCAGGAGAGAAGATGACCCTCTCCATCTCGGTCCTCATCGCCCTCACTGTCTTCATGCTGCTGCTGGCCAACAAGGTGCCCGAGACCTCGCTGGCCACGCCCATCATCGTCAACTACGTCATGTTCACCATGATCCTGGTCACCTTCTCCGTCATCCTCAGCGTGGTGGTGCTCAACCTCCACCACCGCTCCTCCAACACCCACCAGATGCCCATGTGGGTGCGCAAGGTGAGCCCGGAGACAAGGTATCTTGAAACCAAACTGTTATGGGCACTGGGGGAACTAGGAACTAGGGGACCTGGGAGAAAATACCTCCGCTCCCTATGCTAGGGAATATTTTTACATTCTGGCTGGACAGATGTCTGTGTTTTGTTGTGTTTCTTCCATTCCATTACCGTTAAATGCTGTTTTTGTACCTTATTTTTTATTTATTTTTTAAATATGTCGTGGGTGGTGTATTGTACTCGTGTTCGACCAATATAGTATACCTGCTCTGCAGAAGGAGCTAAATAAAGTCCCTCAAAGCAGCGTTCTGGGAACTACAAACTACTTCCGAGTGGTTCCTGTGGTGCGAACGCAACAAAAAGAGGACAGTTCCTCCAATAGTTCTTAGAACTATGACAAAAAGGTTCCTGCAGTCCAAAAGCACCGAATATTACTCCCTGCTTAATTAGTTGGCTGCTCCTTTGATGGACCAGGGCATACAGAGACTGAAGCTAGTGAAGAAATGTGTGAATCCATGTATCTGGATCCACTTTAGGTTGCTGTGGATGAAGGGTGTCTGCCAATTCTTCCTATAAGTCACTTATAAGCTCCTTGTTGCCGTTGCCGTGGTGATCGGTGATGACCGTAGAATCATTAAGCCCCATTCCCGAGTCTATACCATAATGACACCCCTTAGTAGCTAGCTGCGCTCAACACTGTTTAACCAGCCAGCTTGTACCTTAAAAGACCTAAACTCAAACATGCCCTCCTCCTCCTCCTCCGCCACCACCACCACCACCACCACCAGGTGTTCATCG
>CM051021.1:21677692-21695192 GCA_027704905.1 Muraenolepis orangiensis | reverse complement strand
TTTAGACTTCTTCACTGAAGAGTGTTCATTCACTAGTTGAACCACATCGTCTGGACCGACTTTTGGAAGGTTATGCAGCGATGTTGTCCAGCAATAACTGTCCACCATGGTGAATGCCAAGCTGAATGCATTAACCGGAACTTGGGATACACTGCTTCAGCGATTTTTAACGGGTACTTCCGGCGTTCTAATCTAACGTGATATAGGCCTAACAGGCCACACAAGATCTTGCATATTCCAGGTTGTGGTTGAAGGTGTCGTAGGTTGGCCCCTAAGGACAGCACTGCAGGGTCAGGAAGGGGTCCTACAAACAAGACAGGAACCATTCATCAGTCAATTAAATCAGTAAAGTACCATCTGAAGGTTTTAATATTATGCCCATGTTCTAAAAAAAACTACACAATAAGTGATGAAATTAATAAAAATGATAAACATACCTGCATAGGCTCGATACAGCGTGGATTTGACACTGCTGCGTCCAGGAGCCTTAGGCTTCCGGACCACAAGTTCATCCATGGGTTCCGGACTTATCCCCTGGAATGACACAAAAAGAAAATAGATGCTGTTGCAAGTGTCAGAGAATATCGGGATAATTCAACACGCAAGTCATATTGTACATCCCTCTTCAGGGAACTGCTGCTTTGAGAAATAGAGGGAAACTCCATGCAAATGTATACACTTTAAGTGATGTGTTGGTCTTGCGAGTCTTAAATGCTAGAATCTTAAACATCTTTGAGTAGTCGATACAGTATGTATAGCTATATCTGAGGGATCCAGACAAAACATACCTGTGTCCTTGGTCGGTGCCATGACTGAATCTCACTGGTGCAGGCCAGTGGTGTTTGCACACTTTTCACCCCATGATGCTGTAGTGAGCCGTCTGGAATAGGAGTGCGACCACGTGATTACACAACACCTTTCCAGCAGCACACAAACAGGAGCATCCATTTAACTGCACGGGTGTAACTGCACGCAGCACAATCTAGAAATGGAGAACATGTACAAAAAAATGAGAGAATCTGCAACAGCAGACATGGAGCAGGATATATACACACACACACACACATCTATATATATCTCTATATATATCTATCTCAATGGATACCGTTCTCTGTCTGTAGTTGAACTTATCTGACACACTGGTCATTTTCATTAAACCCTACGAGCTAGCAAGCTAGCGGTGACACAACCGAATCTAAGCACTCTCTGTGTGTGTATATATATATATATATATATCTATATACACACACACACACACACACACCGAATAATGGATACCGTTCTCCGTCTGTAGTTGAACTTATCTGACACCAACCTTGCGAGCTAGCAAGCTAGCGGTGACAACAGAATCTAAGCACTCTGTATATATATATATATAATATATATATATATATATATATATATATATATATATATATATATATATATATAGACAGAGAACGGTATCCATTATTCGGTGTGTATATATATATATATATACATATATATATATATATATACACACACACACACCGAATGATGGATACCGTTCTGTCTATAGTTGAATTTATCTGACACACTGGTCATTTTCATTAAACCTTACGAGCTAGCAAGCTAGCGGTGACAACAGAATCTAAGCACTCTGTATATACATATAAATATATATACACAGAGAACGGTATCCATTATTCGGTGTATAATGGTGTGTATATATATAAATACACACCAGTATACACCGAATGGATACCGTTCTGTCTGTAGTTGAACTTATCTGACACACTGGTCATTTTCATTAAACCTTACAAGCTAGCAAGCTAGCGGTGACAAAACAGAATCTAAGCACTTACCTCTATACTTGAAGATCAACTTCTCGTAAAATAACTTGTATCCTTTTTCCAGTTTAGACTCCTTCACTGTAGAGTGTTCATTCACTAGTCGAACCACATCGTCTTGACCGACTTTTGGAAGGTTGTGCAGCGATGTTGTCCAGCGATAACTGTCCGCCATGGTGAATGCCAAGCTGAATGCATAAACCGGATCTAAAGATACACTGCTCCGGCGGGTTCTTCCGGCGTTCTAATTTACTGTGATAAAGGCCTATAGAGGATAATAACAGTTCATGCTCTGTGTGTGTGTGTGCGTGTGTGTGTGTGTGTCCGTCTGTGTGTGTGTGCGTGTGTGTGCGTGTCTGTCTCTGTGGGTGTGTGTGTGTGCCTGGTTGTGTGTGTGTGTGTGTGTAGTGTGTGTGCGTGTGCGTGTGTGCGTGTGGTGTGTGTGTGTTCCCCCAGATCACGGGGGACTGGCAGTACATAGCCCTGGTGGTGGACCGCCTCTTCTTCTGGCTGTTTGTGGTCATCACCGGTCTGGGCACCCTGGCCATGTTCCTGGATGCCAGCTTCAACTACACTCCAGACCAGCCCTTCCCATAACCAACCACACACACACACACACACACACACACAGAGACACACACACACACACTGACTAACTGACTGACGTGACACACACACACGCTGGCTGGCTATGATCCTAAATGGTTGGCCTCTTTCTATTCCACTCAGGTGCTCTCCCAAGGTCACCCATTCTGACATTCTATATATTTATATCCCCCACTGGCGTCCTGCCTCATGTTTTCATAACATCGATGTTGTAAGAGAGAGAGACCAGTGAAATCGTCTTAGACACTTTAATAGCATCCTCTTTGTGTACAGTACGAATTGACTTGATGTGTTTTGTGTGTTTCTTTATTTTCATTTGAACAATTTTAACTAACAAAAATACACTTCTTGTGGAAGTTAACATGTGCTGCTGTGATTATTTGTCTTGGCGGGGTTTGGAAGTCGTGACCGAATCGTCGTACGTTTGTTTGTTCAACTGTAGTGGAGGATAGAGGCCGCTAGATGGCGGTAACGCAGCATTAACGTTTCCGTTTCCATGGGAAATATACACACACACACACACACACACACACACACATAAATCAAACTCAAGATATATCTATCTTGTGTGGTGGTCGGGTCTGCGGTACCCGTTTTAAATCATTAACTAAAAGAAAAACTATGCATTTCATATTTTTTACAACCTTAGACTCATTGGACATGGCTAATTTTCTTCGAAAATCGTATAAAAAAAACACATTTATATTACATATGTGATATGTGGTGAGGGTATTAAAAGTGAGGAAATTATAGGTAGGTTCTCCTCCGCCGAGAGAGAGAGAGAGAGAGAGAGAGAGAGGAGAGAGAGAGAGAGAGAGAGAGAGAGAGAGAGAGAGAGAGAGAGAGAGAGAGAGAGAGAGAGAGAGAGAGAGAGAGAGAGAGAGAGAGAGAGAGAGAGAGAGAGAGAGAGAGAGAGAGGCTTGTAAACTCTAAAGGCTGACATGACTCAATGTGCCAGCAGAGAAAAAATATATATATACACAACTTACTATAGGCTACCTACATATTCAAAAATAACAAGAGGAGCAGAATATCTTTATGAATGATTTATAATAACGTGAATTTTAAACTCAAACTTAAAAAAAAAAAAATTCATATTCATGCTGGTGTTTATATATCAAAATAAAGTACAACAACATCTCTTGTGGTTCATTAGCAAGCAGTTAATAATAAAAAATAAAAAATGATATATTCTTACGTATTACTGTAAATTGTGCAATTCATCCGTCAATACATTTAGATTTAATTTAGTTTAGTTTGTTGTTATTTAGTTTTTAGGTATTAGTATATTTTGTGTGCATTTATTCCCCCTGTTTCAACTGTTGCACCTTAATTTCCCTCGGGATTAAATAAAGTCCTCTTGAATCTTGAAAACAATAACAAGCAGTACATAATGTTGTCCACACGATGGCGTAGTTTCTCCCTTTTCTTTATTGCGTGCCATTGAGTTGAGTGTTGGCAGGAAGCGGTAGACACAAATTGTAAAAGGAGCTTCGGTCCAGGGACGACACGCTCACCCAGCCCACCCAGCCCTGCGCGTGCAACTCGCTCACACTCGGCGTCCGTCCGCAGTAGTGCGGGTCCACCACCAACAACATACTGCTCCCCTGGTCCCCAGTGCACACCCCCAGGATCCCCTTGGACGAGTTGTCCCGGTCCCCTCCCATCATCACCGGGGAGGAGGAGCCGGAGAAGGAGGAACCGGAGGAGGAGCTGAAGTGTCTGTGGAGCTCCGGGACGGCCACCTCCTCCAGCTCCCCGCCCCGCACATGGACCACCCGGCACGGCGTCTCGCAGAAGTAGTCGAGGACGAGGGACGCCTCGAACGTCCCGATCCAACCCCGGGACCCGGCGAACGAGTCCGGCTTGTCGCCCATGGCCACCAGGGCCTTCTGGATGTCCGGGAGGCTCGGTGGAGGTGGAGGTCCGCCGGGACAGCGGTTGAAACCCATGGAGTCCGCCTTGTCGCCCATGGACACCAGGGCCTTCTGGATGTCCGGGAGGCTCGCTGGAGGTGGAGGAGGTCCGCGGTTGAAGCCCAGCCAGGACGCCATGGTCTGGACGGTGCGGTAGCCGCACCCCCAGCCGCGGTCGTCCAGGCCGTCGCAGCCGTAGTGGTAGTAGAGGTAGTCCCCCCGGACCACGGCACATCGCCCGGCCGGGTTAGGGAGTCCGACGTGGACGTTTTTTTGCAGCAACGACCCGGTCGTCGTCGAACCCGTCTGGGGCTCCGTCCCCCAGTCGATGGCGTCGTTCATTTTTGGGCGGGAAAAATAACCCCTTTAACTCCATAACATGACAGACAGCAAGGTGGAGGTGGTGGTGGGTCTCCCTTTATTATTAGTCCCACTGGAAACACTCCGCACTGCTCCGAAACCGATAGTTCCGTTCTGGGGTGTTGATCCACGCGCGTCATCCATCCACGTGGTTGTACAAGATATACAAGATATCTTTTATTGGCCATTTGTAAAACAATAACCATAACAATAATATATACAAAAAAAAAAGACCAGCAAAGTGACTGTTAATTGATATATACAATGTACATATCTATATAGATACATCGATCTATAGATATAGATAGATATCTATAGATAGATATATAGATATATAATAAATAAAAAAGTATTTAAAAAAATAATATATGTATGTATTTATTTATATATATGTATGTGTATTTATTTATATATATATATATATATATATATAGACGAATGGCAAGTATTGCGTGAAGTGAATGCTGTTCCATCCATAGATTACACATTCAATGTATTAATAAAACACATATGAATATGACCCGTTTTCTGATCACACGTACCGTTATGACGCTATGAATGAAGCGTCATAATGGAGCGTTGGCCTCCTGTGGCCACAAGGGGGCGCCGTTTCACTTTGGTTTTATAAATCCACAACCTTGTTGCGACCGCTATTTGCATAAGTAGATATATATATATATATATATTATATATGTATGTGTATATATATATATATATATATTATGTATGTATGTAGATATATATATTATGTATGTATGTAGATATATATATATATATATCCAGGTTGAAGGCGAGTGGCTTATCTATTAGAACCATTTGGTGCTGTGTCCCGCTGTCACGATGACGGGTGAGTAGGGTTTCTAGTCAACTGTAGGGTCACTATGGGTCTCTGTGGGTCACTATGGGTCTCTGTGGGTCACTGTGGGTCACTGTGGGTCTCTATGGGTCACTATGGGTCACTGGGAACGCTCGTTCACCTCCCAGTTATGGGGGACACTACACATTTACGGAAAAAAAAATAATATTATTCTTATTTTCCTTTGTTCAATGTTTTGTTTTGTTGTATATCAAACATAGTTTTATCATATATATATAATATATAATAAATGTCTATAGCCTCATAGCTACCAATAGTATGGCTATACTTCCCCATAAACCTCCTGTATGTATATATATATATATATATATATATATGTGTGTGAAGCCTGCAAAAATCGTACACACTGTTTCACTTTCTTTTCCCTTTCACCAATCAGCGAAAAGCATGTTTTGGAGAACAACGGAACACGAACCAAGGCTTTTCTGCTCTCTGCTCTAACGTAGTAGGACTGCTGTGGATGTACAGTCAGTAAGTAAGTAAGTAGTAACGTGTGACAACTGGGCCCGCGGGAGACACTACGCCGCTCCGTGTAGTTCCTCCACCCACCAGCAGAGGGAGAGTCGGCGTTCCTCGAGGCGAGGCGTGGAGGCCGCGCAGTGAGCCCCCTTCACCCGGCCCCGACCCCCGACCCCCTCGCCCGGCTGCAGGTTCATCGCTAACTACGGGTCAGTGCGGTGTGGTCAATCCATCCAGTTACTTCTAGTTGCTGATCAGTGTGTGAGTCGGCAGTTTTTCATTTAATTTATTGTTCCTTTTATTGAGTACGGCACGGCACATCGCCCGGCCGGGTTAGGGAGTCCGACGTGGACGTTTTTTTGCAGCAACGACCCGGTCGTCGTCGAACCCGTCTGGGGCTCCGTCCCCCAGTCGATGGCGTCGTTCATTTTTGGGCGGGAAAAATAACCCCTTTAACTCCATAACATGACAGACAGCAAGGTGGAGGTGGTGGTGGGTCTCCCTTTATTATTAGTCCCACTGGAAACACTCCGCACTGCTCCGAAACCGATAGTTCCGTTCTGGGGTGTTGATCCACGCGCGTCATCCATCCACGTGGTTGTACAAGATATACAAGATATCTTTTATTGGCCATTTGTAAAACAATAACCATAACAATAATATATACCAAAAAAAAAGACCAGCAAAGTGACTGTTAATTGATATATACAATGTACATATCTATATAGATACATCGATCTATAGATATAGATATCTATCTATAGATAGATCTATAGATAGATATATAGATATCTATCTATAGATAGATATATAGATATATAATAAATAAAAAAGTATTTAAAAAAATAATATATGTATGTATTTATTTATATATATGTATGTGTATTTATTTATATATATATATATATATATATATATATATATATAGACGAATGGCAAGTATTGCGTGAAGTGAATGCTGTTCCATCCATAGATTACACATTCAATGTATTAATAAAACACATATGAATATGACCCGTTTTCTGATCACACGTACCGTTATGACGCTATGAATGAAGCGTCATAATGGAGCGTTGGCCTCCTGTGGCCACAAGGGGGCGCCGTTTCACTTTGGTTTTATAAATCCACAACCTTGTTGCGACCGCTATTTGCATAAGTAGATATATATATATATATATATTATATATGTATGTGTATATATATATATATATATATATATATTATGTATGTATGTAGATATATATATTATGTATGTATGTAGATATATATATATATATCTCCAGGTTGAAGGCGAGTGGCTTATCTATTAGAACCATTTGGTGCTGTGTCCCGCTGTCACGATGACGGGTGAGTAGGGTTTCTAGTCAACTGTAGGGTCTCTAGTCAACTGTAGGGTCACTATGGGTCTCTGTGGGTCACTATGGGTCTCTGTGGGTCACTATGGGTCACTGTGGGTCACTGTGGGTCTCTATGGGTCACTATGGGTCACTGGGAACGCTCGTTCACCTCCCAGTTATGGGGGACACTACACATTTACGGAAAAAATAATAATATTATTCTTATTTTCCTTTGTTCAATGTTTTGTTTTGTTGTATATCAAACATAGTTTTATCATATATATATAATATATAATAAATGTCTATAGCCTCATAGCTACCAATAGTATGGCTATACTTCCCCATAAACCTCCTGTATGTATATATATATATATATATATGTGTGTGAAGCCTGCAAAAATCGTACACACTGTTTCACTTTCTTTTCCCTTTCACCAATCAGCGAAAAGCATGTTTTGGAGAACAACGGAACACGAACCAAGGCTTTTCTGCTCTCTGCTCTAACGTAGTAGGACTGCTGTGGATGTACAGTCAGTAAGTAAGTAAGTAGTAACGTGTGACAACTGGGCCCGCGGGAGACACTACGCCGCTCCGTGTAGTTCCTCCACCCACCAGCAGAGGGAGAGTCGGCGTTCCTCGAGGCGAGGCGTGGAGGCCGCGCAGTGAGCCCCCTTCACCCGGCCCCGACCCCCGACCCCCTCGCCCGGCTGCAGGTTCATCGCTAACTACGGGTCAGTGCGGTGTGGTCAATCCATCCAGTTACTTCTAGTTGCTGATCAGTGTGTGAGTCGGCAGTTTTTCATTTAATTTATTGTTCCTTTTATTGAGTACAGTATTGTTATAGTATAGTGTTAGTATAGTATAAGTATAGTATACAGTGTTGATTATAGAATATAGTATAGCTATACCTATATATAGTATAAAGTATTGTTTAGCATAGTATAGTATTGTTGTTTAAAATACTGCGGGATTGAATGGGGAGTAGGCATTCCATTGTACTAAAAAAATCTTGAATCTTGAATCTGTAGAACAAAAGTGTGTGTGTGTGTGTGTGTGTGTGTGTGTGTGTGTGTGTGTGTGTGTGTGTGTGTGTGTGTGCATGCGTGCGTGCGTGCACAGGTGTCTGGTGGACAGTTTGGCGCCGGGCTCGCCCTCTGCCTTCCTCCCCAGGAAGCGGGACGACCAGCTCCGCTTCACCATCCGCACCTTGTTCCCCTCCCCGCGGGACTCTGGGCTCCAGGTAAACCCCATATTACCACCCAGGTTATAATGTCGATTGCATTTTCCATTATGAGCCATTTCCGAATTGGTGACATCACATCACACATTGTGTCCACCTAGATGTCTAGATGTATGATTGTGGATTGTGTGTGTGTGTGTGTGTGGTTGGTGGCTGGTTTTAAGCAGCCTCATCTCACCTGGCCAGGCAGAGTCAGGCTCTCAGATCAGACTCTGAGGCTGGGTGCACACCTGTGGTTTCATTGAGGAGTAATTGAGAAAGGCGTGCTGGATGGAACACACACACACACACCCCGGACACACACACACCCCGGACACACACACACACACACACACACACACACACACACACACACACACACACACACACACACACACACACACACACACACACACACACACACACACACACACACACACACACACACACACACGGTCAGCCAGAAAAAGCCAATTTGGCGGGGTGTCCGTAGGGGTCTTCTGCCACAATAACGGATAGACAGACTGCAGCTTGTTGGCCTCCCACTTGTGATGTCACAAGATTGGGCAGTTGGTGTCCGAAACGACCCATACCCGCAACCTATCCTCAGTTTGACGGATTGGCCGACTCTGTGTGTGTGTGTGTGTGTGTGTGTGTGTGTGTGTGTGTGTGTGTGTGTGTGTGTGTGTGTGTGTGTGTGTGTGTGTGTGTGTGTGTGTGTGTGTGTGTGTGTGTGTGTGTGTGTGTGGAAGGAAGAGTGTCTGGTCTTGCACACAGGTTGAATGAACTCACACACACATGTTAACGCTACTGCCTCAGGGGAGGAACGGGAGGCGGTTGCCACGGTGAGGCCCCTGCAGACAATCGCCACCCGTCCCTCCAGGAGAAGTGCCTGATCTCTCGGTTAGCGCTCTGAGGAGGGGGCGGTGCCACACCTCCGGCGTGACCCCGGGACGAGTCACTTTTTACCAAAACGGCACTACATGGATAACGTACTGTATACTTGCAGAGTATTGTGATGATATGAATGTGTGTTTAGCGCCTTACGTATGGCATTGGAGCAAAGATCTTTCTAACTGAAATTGTCACATTTTGGAAAACAAATATATGCCAAATATATTTTAATTATTGCCTAGCTATAGACTGCCCTTTGCATGGGGACTTTAAACAGATAATGGCTTGTTTTCAATAATATTTCTCAAGTGCAAAATAAAATCGACTGTAAATCAACTTTGCTCTCTGGGTCGAAGGAAGGGACCAGTAACCAACTATTAGTTGACTGTGGAACCTATTTCACCTTTTAAAGGTAATGTTTTGATGGATATAAGCCACCACCAGAGAATACAAACCTATACCTGTGAACTGGGTTGCCTCACATGCTAGCTTTCAACCTACCGTAGTTACGAGATACAACTCACTGGCACCAGCTTGTAGATTGTACAGCTGTACGTTACTACTACTACTACTACTACTACTACTACTACTACCACTACAACTGCTACTACTACCACTACTACTACTACTACAACTACCACTACTACTGCTACTACTACTACTACTACTACTACTACAACTACCACTACTACTGCTACTACTACTACTGCTACTACTACTACTACTGCTACTACTACTACTACTGCTACTACTGCTACTACTACTACTACTACTACTACAACTACTCCTACTACCACTACTACTGCTACTACTACTGCTTCTACTACTACTACTACTGCTACTACTACTACTACTGCTACTACTACTACTACTGCTACTACTGCTACTACTACTACTACTACAACTACTACTACTACTACCACTACTACTGCTACTACTACTGCTTCTACTACTACTACTACTGCCTCTACTACTACTACTGCTTCTACTACTACTACTACTACTACTACAACTACTACTACTACCACTACTACTGCTACTACTGCTACTACTGCTACTGCTACTACTACTACTAATAATAATAATACAACTACTACGACTACCACTACTACTACTACTACTACCACTACTACTACTACTACTACTAATAATCATAATACAACTACTACGACTACGACTACTACCACTACTACCACTACTACTACTACTGCTAATAATAATAATACAACTACTACTACTACCACTACTACTACTAATAATAATAATAATAATACAACTACTACAACTACCACGACTACTACTACTACTACTATTACTACTGCTACTGCTACTACTACTACTAATAATAATAATACAACGACTACGACTACTACTACTACTACTGCTACTACTGCTACTACTACTACTACTACTACTACTACTACTACTGCTACTACTGCTACGCTACTACTGCTACTACTACTACTACTACTGCTACTACTACTACTGCTACTACTACTACTGCTACTACTACTGCTACTACTACTGCTACTACTACTACTACCACTACTACTGCTACTACTACTGCTTCTACTAATAATAATAATACAACTACTACGACTACGACTACTACTACTACTACTGCTACTGCTACTACTGCTACTGCTACTGCTACTACTACTAATAATAATAATAATAATAATACAATTACGACTACAACTACTACTACTACTACTACTACCACTACAACTGCTACTGCTACTACTACTACTAATAATAATAATAATAATAATAATATAACTACTACGACTACTACTACTACTACTTTCTTTATTTTAATTTTTTTCTTTTTATTGGTTTTTAATGATTTTTTGAAAAAGACCAACAATGACAGTGACAAGCATAAACAGAGAGGTGTTATGAGACAGGCCGGTATGCGGTTGACAAACAGAAAAAAAAATAAAAGGAAATGTAACCAGCATACAGGATACACACAGGCAGCAACAAGGAAGTGAGTCGGATCTGGGCTGGCAGCTCCTACACAGTATTACCTGCCCCATGAGTGTGGTTAGCGGGTGACTGTTTGCAGGTGTCGCTGGTGCCTGAGTATATTTTTGCCAGTCGAGCATTCGTGTAGTGTCCTCTGAAAAGAACCTTGCACTGCAGCAAGCCATGTCTAGCACGCATGGATGCCGAGTGGAGTAGTTTTTGAATTTGGTCCCACTGGTTGTCTAGTATTGGCACCCCTATCTCTTGCTCCAATTATGGAGATGGAGCGTTTCTGAGCGGGGTCTAGGGCGAGTAGAGAATCGGTTGGAGACCCGGGTGGGTGATTATGGAAGTGAGGGTACTGAGATTTAATGAAGTGTCTAACTTGAAGAAAACGAAAAAAGTGAGATGTGGGCAGGTCAAACCTAGATGAGAGCTCTGTGAAGTCAGTGAAGATTCCTTCCTTGTAGAAGTCCTTTACTCTAAGTAAGCCCTTGTCTCGCCAGATACGGAAAGTGGGATCGGAAGAAGAAGAAGGAGAAAATAAGTGATTCCTAAAAACTGGGGCTAGAATGGAAGGTTTGTTTAAACCAAAGTGTTTACGAAATTGTACCCAGATCTTCATTGAATTAGTGACGACTGGGTTTTGGGATAGATTATGGATTTTAAGGGGAAGTTCAGCTGTGAGGAGAGATTGGAGAGAGAGCGTTGATGACTGTAGCTCCATTCGGGCCCATGAGGGGCATGTCTCGGCCCTGTCGTCAGACCAGACGCGTAGTTTGTCAATGTTGCATGCCAAATAGTAGTGGATGAAGTTCGGTAGCGCCAAACCGCCTGATTTTTTGGGGAGCTGCAGGATAGCCCTCTTAATGCGTGGAAGTTTGTTAGCCCATAAAAATGAGGATACCATCTGATCTAGCTGCTGGAAGAAGGACTTTCTCACAAAAATAGGAATGTGTTGGAACAAGTAGAGGAGCTTGGGGAGGATCACCATCTTTATAAGATTGACTCGGCCAATTAAAGACAGGGGGGGAGAGGACCAGCGAGTTATGTCGAGTTTACACTTATCTATGAGAGGGCGAACATTTTTAGCAAAGAGATCCTTGAAACAGGTAGTGACAAATACCCCCAAGTACCTAAAACCTTCCGAGACGGCTCTGAATGGGAAGGAGGACTGTGGTATGTTTCTAGATGGGGTGTTAATGGGGAGAAGCTCGCTTTTATGGAAATTTAGTTTGTATCCGGAATACTTTCCAAACTGAGTCAAAATGTCTTTGACCACTGGGAGGGATGAGACCGGATTAGAAATATACAATAACAGATCGTCCGCATATAAAGACAGTTTGTGAGTGACCCCCATCCTGGTGATGCCCTCAACTCTCCCCTCCCCCCGAAGCCAAATGGCCAAAGGTTCGATGGCCATAGCGAATAGGAGGGGGAGAGCGGGCAACCCTGTCTGGTGCCACGGCAAAGAGCAAAAGAGGGTGACTTAACACCATTGGTGAGAACAGACGCAACTGGGGAGTGATAGAGCAGCCTAATCTAGCCGACAAAATCAGGGCCCAGTCCAAATTTAGCCAGGACATAGAACAGATATTCCCACTCAACCCTGTCAAATGCTTTTTCGGCATCTAGGGATATTATGACCTCTGGAACGGCAGGGTCAGGAGAGTTAATTATATTGAGCAGCCTTCGGGTGTTATAGGAAGAGTTTCTCCCGACCATGAAGCCAGTTTGGTCTGCTGAAATCAGGGTTGGTAGAACCTGCTGTAAGCGTGAGGCTAGAATCTTAGCCAGGATCTTTTGGTCCACATTTAAAAGCGAAATGGGCCTATAGCTGCCACATTCAAGAGGGTCTTTATCTTTTTTTAATAGGACTTTTAATAGGACTTCCCCCAAGGAAGTTGGGGGAAGTCCGGAAGTCCGGCCGTTACTGAAAGATTCGTTATAAAGTTTGGTTAATGGCGGGGAGATTTGATCGGAATACGCTTTATAGAATTCTACTATGTACCCGTCCGGGCCGGGGGATTTACCATTTTGTAGCAGTCTTATTGCCTCCTGTGTTTCAGCAGTTGAGATTGGTGCTCCCAGCCCGTCGGCAAGGTCAGTGCTAACTCTAGGATATGTGATCAGCTCCAGAGGGTTTTGGCTGCTCCAAACCCCAGGTGAGCACTCTGAGGAGTAAAGCTCTGCATAAAAATCGGAGAAAACATCGTTCACCGTTTTTGGGTCAGAGACAATGGTCCCCGATGAAGACTTTATCCTAGGGATCAATCTTGAAAGAGCTGCGGCCCTGGCCTGGTGAGCAAGGAGCTTACCTGCTCTCTCCCCACTCTCAAAATACTGTTGTTTGGATTTCAACAATTGTCTTTCGATCCTAGCCGTTGACAGGAGGTCGAACTCGGCTTGAAGCTTAAGGCGTTGGCTATACAGTGTCGGAGTTGGGGTGACGGCATATTGTGTGTCGACCCTCTGGAGCTGATCAGCAACCCCCGCCATTTTTGACGCATCCGCATTTTTTAACTGAGAGGCAAAATAAATAGCTTGTCCCCTCAAGTAGGCCTTACATGCCTCCCACAGCCTACCACATATACTTTGTATATTTATTGATATATATGTATATATATATATGTTATATACTTATATACTTATATAACAGTAACAAGACATACTCCTATGACTATGAACAGTATCGGTCTCCCGTCGCTGTTATAAAAAAACTTGACATAATTGTCGTCGATTTTTCTCAATTGAGCTTGTTTTGGCTTAGCGTGACTTAACGATGGACTGACATGACTGACTGAAATATAGATCTGTATTTAGCTCGCAAGCTAGGGTTAGTAGCTCTGCTAATAAGCAGAGCTACGCAGCATCAGAATTTCTATTGGCCCAAAGCTCACATGGGTGGGACTAATGAACACAATATGCTTGTTTGATTGGCGCAAATGGTCCCCGTCTGTAGACTGCCCTGTAGGCAGTCTACAGACGGGGACCATTTGCTGGAGGTAGAAAGGATCAGCTCCTTTCTACCTCCAGGCAATGGTCAAGTCCTACATCCCTGACCCCCTGTCCACTTGGCTCCTGCTACTTCGTCTGCTGCTCGCCCCGTCGCTTAGGGGCCCCTGAGGGCCGATCTACGCGGTCTCGGCTCGTCTCTGTCCTGTGGCCCCAAAGAGGTGGAATGAACCCCCCTCGGATGTCAGGACAGCCTCAGAGTCGCTGCCCGTCTTCCGCCACAGACTGAAACCTCACCTCTTCAGGAAACACTACCTTCCTCTTAGCAGTTCTTACTAGTGGTTTCTTGATTGTTTGCTTGATAGCTCTATTGTTAGTGTTATTCTATTGTTAGCCAAATTATTGTACTTTTACTTGAGGACTGGTTCAGTTCTTGGAGGCTTGGTAGGAAGGAAAATGCACTTTAGACTTCTGGTGACAAGTTGTTCTCTTGTCTACCTGTTGTTGAATGCAGTTATTGTGTGCGTCTCTTTGGATAAAAGAGTCTGCTAAATCAAGGGTTCTCAAACTTTTTGGGGGGGCCAGGGACCCCTCACGGGGAAAAAGTTATTACACGGACCCCCTCAACATCGTAACACCAGTGAAACATACACTTACTACCATTTGTACTCTAAGATGCCATTGGAACTATTTGTATTCTTAGAATGTTCAACCTAAATAGAAACACATTTCAATTTGAATCATGTTAATACCATGTTAATGTCCTTATATACTTTGTATATTTATATATTTATATATATTGTATATTTATATATATATATATGATATACTTATATAACAGTAACAATACATAGTCCTATGACTATAAACAGTTACAAGATGTACAGTAACAAGAAATAGTCCTAAGACTATGAACAGTAACAAGACATAGTCCTATGACTTTGAACATTTACAAGATGAACAGTAACAAGACATAGTCCTATGACTTTGAACATTTACAAGATGAACAGTAACAAGACATAGTCCTATGACTATGAACAGTAACAAGATGAACAGTAACAACAGTTACAAGACATAGTCCTATGACTATGAACTGTAACAAGGTGAACAGTAACAACAGTAACAATAAATTGACCTATGACTATGAACTATAACAAGGTGAACAGTAACAACAGTAACAAGACCTAGTCCTATGACTGAACTGTAACAAGATGAACAGTAACAAGACATAGACCTTTGACTATGAACTGTAACAAGAAGAACAGTAACAAGACATAGACCTTTGACTATGAACTGTAACAAGAAGAACAGTAACATTTAAAATGACCAGTCTAAGGCTGACTTTCATCGGAACTTTATGTATTCTAAAACTTTTAAACCCAAATACTTCAGACCTGTTTTATAGTAATACAAATAAACACATTAATATTTGAATCATGTTAATACCACTTATGTACTTTTAAACAGAGGGTCATTTTATTCTAATTGCATTTTGACTCAACTTGATAGCATTTATACTTTTCAACTAATTGATCCTAAAAGCTTTCAGAAGAGTTAACAGTCAAAAGATGAACAGTAACCACATTAACAAGACATAGACCTATGACTATGAACTGTAACAAGATGAACAGTAACAACAGCAACAAGACATAGACCTATGACTATGAACTGTAACAAGATGAACAGTAACAACAGCAACAAGACATAGTCCTATGACTATGAACTGTAACACAACATAGTCCTATGACTATGAACAGTAACAAGATGAACAGTAACAACAGCAACAAGACATAGTCCTATGACTATGAACTGTAACACAACATAGTCCTATGACTATGAACAGTAACAAGACATAGTCCTCTGACTATGAACTGTAACACAACATAGTCCTATGACTATGAACAGTAACAAGATGAACAGTAACAACAGCAACAAGACATAGTCCTATGACTATGACCAGTAACACAACATAGTCCTATGACTATGAACTGTAACAAGATGAACAGTAACAAGGCATAGTCCTATGACTGAACAGTAATAAGATGAACAGTAACAAGACATAGTCCTATGACTATGAACTGTAACAAGATGAACAGTAACAAGACATAGTCCTATGACTATGAACTGTAACAAGATGAACAGTAACAAGGCATAGTCCTATGACTGAACAGTAATAAGATGAACAGTAACAACAGCAACAATACATAGTCCTATGACTATGAACAGTAACAAGATGAACAGTTACAACAGCAACAAGACATAGTCCTATGACTATGACCAGTAACACAACATAGTCCTATGACTATGAACTGTAACAAGATGAACAGTAACAAGGCATAGTCCTATGACTGAACAGTATTAAGATGAACAGTAACAAGGCATAGTCCTATGACTGAACAGTAATAAGATGAACAGTAACAAGACATAGTCCTATGACTATGAACTGTAACAAGATGAACAGTAACAAGACATAGTCCTATGACTATGAACTGTAACAAGATGAACAGTAACAAGGCATAGTCCTATGACTGAACAGTAATAAGATGAACAGTAACAACAGCAACAATACATAGTCCTATGACTATGAACAGTAACAAGATGAACAGTAACAACAGCAACAAGACATAGTCCTATGACTATGACCAGTAACACAACATAGTCCTTTGACTATGAACTGTAACAAGATGAACAGTAACAAGGCATAGTCCTATGACTGAACAGTATTAAGATGAACAGTAACAAGGCATAGTCCTATGACTGAACAGTAATAAGATGAACAGTAACAACAGTAACAAGACATAGTCCTATGACTATGAACTGTAACAAGATGAACAGTAACAAGACATAGTCCTATGACTATGAACTGTAACAAGATGAACAGTAACAAGGCATAGTCCTATGACTGAACAGTAACAAGGCATAGTCCTATGACTGAACAGTAATAAGATGAACAGTAACAACAGCAACAATACATAGTCCTATGACTATGAACTGTAACAAGATGGCATAGTCCCAATAAACCAGACATTTTAAATGACCAGTCTAAGGCTGACTTTCATTAAGTGCTTCAACTTTCAAATAATGAACGTATTGCTCCT
>CM051021.1:21647692-21672692 GCA_027704905.1 Muraenolepis orangiensis | reverse complement strand
CCGCTGGGTTGACTGCCGCGTTTATTCCACCATGGTTTTGAAAGATGTGTCGCCTATTGATTGCGAATGTCGCAGAACATCGTTAGAGGTAAGCGTGTTACTTCACTTAACGTGCTGTGGTCCGGTGGTTGTGCAGATCAGACGTCTCACTCTTCACTAGACACACAATTGAAGCTCCCCTTCTTTCTTTCTTTTTTAAACCGCTATATAATTCTAAAGTGTGTCCCTGGTGAGAATAGTCGCGTCCTAACGTGGTTTTCAAATGTCTTGCCCGTTAGAAAATCGCACGTTAAAGCTTAACTTGCACGATTGTGCCACAGACTCCTCATGGCATGACAGGGGAGGTCAGATGTGGTGCACTTTCATTCACCATCTGGCCATACTCGCGGTTGATTGTATTGTATTGTATTGTATTGTATATGTTCCTATAGCAAATGTGCAATGTCCACACATGCGGTTCGAAGGCAACCACCTCACCCCGCATGTGGGCTATCGTTATTTAAAAGTCCCAATAGAGGTACGGCTTCATGGCTTGGCGCAAACGCGCAACTTTCAATACCTATACAAGCCAAGCCTATACACACACACACACACACACCACACACACACACACACACACACACGGACACATATCTGTTTAAATTTGTATCTTTGGTTTGGTTTCACAACGCGCAAATCGGCTGCGCCCTTTTTGCAGTTCATCCATAGCCTATATACAGTACATACACTCGCGATCCGACACAGATGAGATGAGCGGTTATTTCAGCGACATAGAGAGAGCGACAGGTTTGTGTCACCTTTGTCTTTGGCTGCCGGCCGTGCACTCGGACACACACACACCCGCACTCTCGCGTCCGTATACCCGGTGTGTGGGGCGTGGTGCGTGTGCGCGGCCGTGCCATGTGTGTCCGTCGTCTCCATGCATGCATGAACGAACGTTCACGGTATAGGCCACGGTGAAGGTCGCAGGGGTGTGTGGGGGGGGGGGGCATGACCGCCGCCGGAAGCTGAGTCACACTCTTTCGGAGGGGAGGGGGGGGTGGTGTCGACCAGTCTGCTGCCTTTTTGAACGGATTCCAAATGCCAACGCGTGCTATAATTAGCGCTGGAGAGGTGCTCTCCCACCACACCTCCTCCCTCCCACCCCCACCACACCTCCTCTCCCTCTCCTCCCTCCCCCCCACCACCTCCTCTCCCTCCCCCCCACCACCTCCTCTCCTTCCCCCCCTACCACCCCCTCACCCCCCCCCACCTCCTCTCTCCCTCCCTCCCTCCCCCTTACAAAGTTTAGTACAGAAGATGAGATCAAAGTGAGCTGACCGCATATACATGCGTAATTGATACATCACAAGACACACAAGTGTTGGAGGGGGGGGGAGGGTGCTTGGTGCTTGTTCTGTTAATGTCGCCGTGCGCTTGGAGCTATCTTTTTGAGGGGGAGAGGGGGGGGGGGGGGGGGGTGAACTGTAGATGACGTAGGGAAGTGTGCTGGGGAAGATTCCTGGGGGGTTTCCGAGTCAGGAAACCCGCACGGAGCCCAGAAGGCCGATGCTTTTCAGGCATTCACTTATTATAGATACATCACAACAATTGTGTCGATATAACAGTATATATGGGGTCCACGGTGTGGCTCAACGCTTTTAAAGCAACCACCCTGACCGAAATAAGACTTTGAGATTAAAACTGCGTGTTGTGGCTGTCATCGCCTGTCGTCTTGTAATGGTAATGGGTGCTTTTTATAAAGCGCTTTTCATCCAAAGCGCTTTACAAGTCATGCATGCTCACATTCACCCGTTCATACACACATTCATTCATCCACCGAGGGCGGAGTCAGCCATGCAAGGAGTCAGCCAGCCGTTAGGGTTAGGGGGTGTCTTGCTCAAGGACACCCCCCCCCCCCCCCCTATGCCTTCATGGGATCACCGGTATATGCGGGCAGGCATGCGTCTACCGGATCTAGCGTGGCCTCTACCTGAACCCTGTATGTCTGTCTGCCTGTCTGCCTGTCTGTCTGCCTGTCTGTCTGTCTGTCTGTCTGTCTGTCTGTCTGTCTGTCTGTCTGCCTGTCTGTCTGTCTGTCTGTCTGTCTGGACTGAAAAACATGCTGCGTGTGTGTGTGTGTTTTCCCGACCGGGCCGTGCGTCTCCTCCTGCGTCACACAGCCCAGGCGGCTCTGAAAGGCTGCATTCAGTCAGGAGATGGCACTGAATGCAAGGGGGGGGGGGGGGGAGGGGTAGGGGGGGGGGGGGTGTGTGTGATATAGACCAGATGACCCACATCACTGTAAGCCCTGGAGTTGGTTCGGGGGCAACCGGGTTTCCACCCGGGTGTGTGCGCCCTCATCGCCTGAACCAATGTCGGTGTGTGTCAGGTGATGCAGTCGGTGCATGTGTGCGTGTGTGTGCGTGTGTGTGTGCGTGTGTGTGTGCGTACGTGCGTGCACGTGTGTGTGTGTGTGTGTGTGTGTGTGTGTGCGTGCGTGTGTGTGTGCGTGCACGTGTGCACGTGTGCGCGTGCGTGTGTGTGTGCGTGCGTGTGTGTGTGTGTGTGCGTGCGTGTGTGTGTGTGACTCACGTAGTCCCACTTGGCACTGGGCGGTCTGAATGTCCCCTGGCTGTATGGCTGACAGTTCAAGCTCAATGTGTAACCTATTTCCCGGTATCCCAGAGTGAGGGGAAAACCGTAAGTTTGCGTCCCAAGATGTGTGGGTTTTGAGGCCTCTTGTGTTAAATTTAGAATGTGTGTGTCCGCCCGGCTCAAAGGTTGGAGCACACACACACACTGACGCACACACACACAAGAGAGAGAAGTTCAGCTCTCTATGTATTCAAGATCAGCCAATCATAACGGCAGCCGCTACCTCATAACGGAGGTGGTGTATGTGTGTGTATGTGTGTGTGTGTGTGTGTGTGCGTGCGTGTATGTGTGTGTGTGTGTGTGTGTGCGTGCGTGTGTGCGTGGGTGTGTGTGTGTGTGTGTTTATGCACGCCTGTGTGTGTGTGTGTGTGTGTGTGTGTGTGTGTGTGTGTGTGTGTGTGTGCGTGGGTGTGTGTGTGTGTTTATGCACGCCTGTGTGTGTGTGTGTGTGTGCGTGTGCGTGCGCGTGTGTGTGTGTGTGTGTGTGTGTGTGTGTGTGTGTGTGTGTGTGTGTGTGTGTGCGTGCGTGCGTGTGTGCGTGTGGGTGTGTGTTTATGCACGCCTGTGTGTGTGTGTGTGTGTTTATGCACGTGTGTGTGTGTGTGTGTGTGTGTGGAGTGGATTTTATGTTTCACACGGACACCCAATACCTACAACAACCTAACAACCTTGCCAGCCTCCATGGAGAGGTTGGCTGGCAGAGGCTGTGTCATTGTGGGTCATTTCATACCATTATATTGGACTGAATGCTGGTTTTAGTGTGCTAAATAAGCATGCGATCGATGCATATTGTGAAATTTCCCCCTTCGGAAATAGTAAGCGCTTCACGTACTATCGGTTTCATCCTATTTAAGTTGAGCGAACAACAGGTGTGTGGACCAATTAACGACCTCTTAACGAACCTGTCACTGTGTGTGTGTGTGTGTGTGTGTGTGTGTGTGTGTGCATGTGTGTGTGATCGCAGGACTCTTTGCCCTGCTGTTGATGGTGCTAGAGTGGACCCAACCCTGCATGGCCTCCCCTCTGAGACCCATCTGCGACCTGAGGGTCCTCAACCACTTCATCAAGGAGGCCCGAGACGCGGAGAACGCCATGGTGACCGCACGCACACACACACATGCACACGCATGCATGCACGCACGCACACACACACACACACACACGCACACGCATGCATGCACGCACGCACACACACACACGCATGCATGCATGCATGCACACACACACACACACGCATGCATGCACACACACACACACACACACACACACACACACACACACACACACACACACACACACAAAGACACTCGCGTGCCTGGTTCAAGTTGCTACAACAAATCCATCCAAGTCCATCCAAAGTCACGCTCTTGGTTTCCTCTGAAACCCACGTTCGCGGACTACCAACTCCCAGCAGCATGTGGGACACATATGCACCCTGCAGTTCAATGAATGGTGACATCCCATGCTTTACAACATACTGGTGTGTGTGTCTAACAGACACACTCTTTGTGTTTGCGTTCTTGTGCTCTCTCTCTCTCTCTCTCTCTCTCTCTCTCTCTCTCTCTCTCTCTCTCTCTCTCTCTCTCTCTCTCTCTCTCTCTCTCTCTCTCTCTCTCAGCGGTTGTGTAGGGAAGGATGCAGGCTCTCCGAGTCCATGACTGTTCCTCAAACCAGAGTCGACTTCGACGTCTGGGATAGGAAAACTGTAAGTAAAAAAAATATAAATAATAATAAAAAATAAATACTAATAATTATTAAAAAAATCGATTTTTATTAAATATTAGTATTATATATACTGTAAATATATATACTGTATATATATATATATATATATATATACTGTATATATGTATATATATATATATATATATACTGTATATATATAAACATTTTTACAGGCTTTTATTCAAAGGGTCTTACAGTGTCATGAGGGATATACAGTACATTCTAAGCATGGGAGACTCCAGTGGTAGCGTGTACCATGCTCTCGCACACGTTGTGCCGGGGTACAGGTCCTTCACCATTTCAGTCAATTATACAAAAACGAAGGGCAGGCCCGGGACAGACAAGTGGCCCGTTTGGGTGTTCTGGTAGACCCCCGAAAGTCCCTGGGGTTTTAACAACAACAAATCGTGAGGATTGAATCCTCTTTATTGGTCACATACATGAAGACATACAGTGAAACGTGTTCTCTGCATTTAACCCATCCTAGTATTAGGAGCAGTGGGCAGCTATTCATACAGCGCCCGGGGAGCAGTTAGGGTTAGGGTCTTCCTCAAGGACACCTCGACAGTTTTTGCTAGGAGGAGCCGGGGATCGAACCAGCAACCTTCCGGTTGTGAAGCGACCGCTCTACCTCCTGAGCTAGACTGCCGCCGTTTTGAACCCCCTCTGAAAGAAAGCTAAATCCACGTGCATTCATTCATTCATTCATTCGTATGTTGTTGTTGTTGTTGTTGTTCCAGCCAGAGGTCCGAGACCAGGAGGTCCAGTCTGGCCTGTGGCTGCTGCACCAGGCCCTGGGTCTGCTGCGCAGCTCGGTGACCGACGGCACCCTGCAGGTCCACATAGACAACAGTGTCCGCAACCTGCTCAGCATCAACGCTGTGCTGCACAGCCTGGGCTTCCAGGTGAGGGGGAAAGGCTCGGAAATACACCCGGACGGAGAGAGAGAGAGAGAGAGAGAGAGAGAGAGAGAGAGAGAGAGAGAGAGAGAGAGAGAGAGAGAGAGAGAGAGAGAGAGAGAGAGAGACAGCGCCCCTCGGCCGCTCACCATCCCCACATAACAGATAGGATAGGAGGGGAAGACGCCTCGTCATAGCGACGCCCTGGCTCCATTCCAGCCCTGTGGTCTTTTGCTACTGCTACGTCATTCCCTCTCTCTCTCTCTCTCTCCTCTCTCTCTCTCTCTCTCTCTCTCTCTCTCTCTCTCTCTCTCTCTCTCTCTCTCTCTCTCTCTCTCTCTCTCTCTCTCTCTCTCTCTCTCTCTCTCTCTCTCTCTCTCTCTCTCTCTCCACCCACTTTCCTGTGCATGAAAGGCAAAAATGCCCCAAAATATACAGTATATATATATATATATATATATATATATATATTTATCCTCTTAATCTCGACATTTGGGAAATCCCACACATGGGATTGGGGGTGTCGTGAGTTTGATTCCCGTGCGGGACGCCCAGATGAGAGTGAGGTTTAGGGGGGGGGGGGGTGGGGAGTGTAACGGATGACAGCAGGTGGTGCTAGTGAGTGCCCCCCCCCCCCCCCCCCCGACCCCTTAAAAAAGACGTCCTAAAACCTCTAGCTCCGCCTCTCATGTCGGAGGGTTTGTGAGTTTCGAAAACCCACTCCCTGTTTGAGGTTTGACCGCTCTCCCCGTGTCTTTCTGTTCTGCCAGGAGTATGTCCCGGCAGCCGGCGGCGGCGGGCCGGACGGAGGTGAGGAGACGTGGCGGGTGTCCACGGGGGCGGAGCTTCTCCAGGTCTACGTCAACTTCCTGCGGGGCAAGGTGCACCTCCTGCTGTCGGGGGCACAGGCATGCCAGCAAGAGGTCAGCTGATTGGCCCGGAAATTAAAGAAAAGAAAGAAAGAAAGAAAGAAAGAAAGAAAGAAAGAAAGAAAGAAAGGAAGGAAGGAAGGAAGGAAGGAAAGAAAGAAAAAACTGAGAAGAAGAAAAACAAACACTGGATGTTGTTTTTTTTTTGGTGTATTTAACGGAACGGAAAGCGGCGTGTGTTTCTGTTTAGTTTTTTTGTTGGTTTAATTTTTTTCAAAGTACGAAAGACACGCGGCCCGCCGGCGACGGACTGTTGAGAAGGACGTTTGAGAGCGAGGAACGGCGTCCGGGCTTCTAGGGACGGGACGGGAGAAGACAGCACCTTGGAATGTGGCGAAGACGTGGAAGTCTGGACATGTGGGGTGTGGGGGGGGGAGATGGGGTGGGGTGGGGGGTGGGGGGGGTAGGGTGGGGTGGGGGGGGGGGGGGGGTGTGGCACACATAGACGACAGACAAGGCCGGTGAAATGCACTGCTTCCAAAGCTTTTCCATGGGCACTCTTCAAGCACTTTTGTCTGCGTGTGTGTGTGTGTGTGTGTGTGTGTCTGTCTGTGTCTGTGTTTGTGTCTGTGTCTGTGTGTCTGTTTGTCTGTCTGTCTGTGAGTGTGTGAGTGGGTGTGTGTACATGCATGTACGCACGCATGTGTGGGTGATTCTGACCCTTGAACTCATCCTCTTCTGATTGTATTGTGGACTTGCAGCAGTGGAACTCCACGCCACTGAAAGGCCGGTTGTTTCCCGTTTATTCTCGGCCTCACTGAAACACAAGGATGTTGTTGTTTTTAATAGATATGTATGTTTTCATTGTTCTGCAAACGTTTTATTATTTATACAGATGTTTATATCTGCCTTTTTTTGGGGTTTTTGGTTGTTTTAGAGCTGCAGTCACTGTTGAATATATTTTTTTACACTCTCGCCTTTTAGGTGTGTTAGGGGGGGGGGGGGGGGGGGGTCCGAGGGGCCACGTCTCTTATTAGTGCGTTAGAGATGCGTATAGCGTTGTCTTGTTACAGTTGTATGCTCGAAGTATGGCACATCCAGAAACTAATAATTAATTAAAGAAGACGAAGTGGTGGATTTGTGTGTTCTTATTATTAATATTATTATTATTATTATATATCTTTTTTTTGTTATATAGCAAAAGGAGGGAGTGACTAATGCGCGTTAATGACGCAAGTGCTCCGGTGTATGCGCAATCAGCGCGCAACAAAAATAAAACAACCACGAAAGCTACCGGTGCTGAAAAACAAAGCAAAAGCAGGACGAATCGTGATTGGGCTTTTTTTTTTAAACAACATGGCAACACTTCCCGCAAACGGAACTACTCCACATGTCGCACTCCCGGCCTTCTGATTTATTCACAAAACAGTGTATGGTTCCCACTCTCGTATGTCATCGTGCAACCAATCAGTCCGCCCCCCCCCCCCCCACACACACACACACACTGGGAGCCGTGCGTCACCCACAATGGCTGGAGAGATTGAGTGAGTTGTTGCTTTTTCCCAGCATAACATGACTGTTCTCCCAACGATGTTTTTCTTTCTTGTTTGTCTTCTTCCCGTGACGTACCGAAAAACATAAATGGATGAGAGAAGGATGGAGGGGTTGTTCCAACAAGGAGCATTCGGGGACAAACAAGTCCTTGTGAAATCAAGCCATTTTTAAGGGGACTGTTTTTGTAAAAAAATAAATTGTTTGCGAGACATGGAAGTGTGTGTTGTTTCACACGCCACTCAATTAGCCACATTGTGTGTGTGTGTGTCTTCCTTATATAGGCCTATGTTTCTGGGTCACACATTGATAACAATTGTGTTAACAAACCGAAATGCAAATGTATTATTTTGCCCACTTTCCAGGATTTAGGCTAAGTTTTTTCGAAATCCATACTGATCTCCTTATCTCAGCTGGCATTTTGCCCTTTTTTGCCCGGGTTTGCGTCATCGCCGGGTTACAGTGTCGGATCACCGTAACCAAGAGGACAGTACCCAGACAACCCTAGTCGCTTCAGACAACGGTACCCATAGATGGAACCCAGGTGTTGATCATTAGCCAATAGCCGTGAACCCCTAACTTGCTTAAGTCCTGACATTAACAGCTCTTAGCATGTTGTATAGTCTAGCAAGTGTATATCCTTAAACAGTGTGCGAACTATACCACGGTCTCCGGGGGAGCCGGGATTATTTATTTTTGTTGCGGGGGGGGGGGTACATGCTGATCCGTGCATTAATAGCAACAGCACAGACATAGGCCTATTATAAAGAGAAAATATGTTGCACACGGGGTGGTGCCACAGGTCTACATTTACATGAAACGTCCCGATGGATCATGTTCATGTCAACAGATTGCCCGAGCATGTATGGGCTACGCAAACATCAACTGGATAATAAATAATCCACGGACCACCAATGTAACGTTTGACTGTTTAATTAAATCAACTTAAAATGACTCAAAAACAGGCTACGTTGTTTCACATGGGCTATAGCCTATTATGGCTGTAGCCTACACAGAGCCGAACACACGCGATAAGAGCAGCCAGCGGCACCAACCATGAACAATATTAATAATACAGCTATAGCTATATTTTAGAGAGCGCCCCCCAAATTTCACAAACCATGTTCCCAGGGGAGCTCATGTCACCACTTAGGTGACATGAGCTCCCCTCCAGTTCGCACCCTGTCCTTAAATGTTGAGAACACGCTCTTATCACAGCTACTTAAGCAGGTGACCTGGCGGTACGAAATTGTGTTATTCATCTTGTTAATATGAATGCTTGTGTTCATTTCAGTTTGCGTACCTCAGTGTTATGCTATTGTCTGCTTCAACAAATGTACTCCTTGTAAGTCGCTTTGGATAAAAGCGTCTGCGAAATGCCCTAAATGTAAATGTATTAAATCTACCCTATAGTGACCGTGTCCACCCAGGGGTAGGACAGGGTCAGCCTATAGCTACTGGTACCGGTTGATCTGTCAGTCACCTTGTGGTACGGACACAGGGGCCCCTACTAAATCGATCCAGTCCAAAACATCTACACTTTGTGTAATCCAATTTATTTCCATGACACATTGACAACACATTGTATTACCTACATATGTATATAAATACAAACAAAATACTTTTGGTTCACAGGACTTAAGATGAAAAAAAAAAAGACTTTCTCTGAACATTTCCAGAAATAAAATAAAGGAAAAATAAGCACCACGATCACAGACAACACCGTGATAAAAAGGAATACACACAGACTGCTTTGAACCATCAAAATAAATAGTTTAAACAACCAACATATATATATATATATATATATATCAACATATATTGCCATTAACTGGAAGTCCAGAGGTTACAGTTCATCCGTTGGGATCGGTGGCTCGATCTTTGTTTCCTCACCCCATCGCAGCCATCCTGCCAATGGCTGAACATTGTTATGTGTGTGTAACGCTGGCGCCCCCCTGCTGGTTGTTCTACTGCGGGTCGGGGTAATACACCTTAATGTGGATGGCGGAGTTGTTGCGCGTGCGCGTCATGGGCTCCCCGGCCTCGTCGGGGTCGTCGGGCTCCAGGTCGTCCACCAGCTCCACCGTGGAGGTGTTGGCCGCCAGCTGCAGCGCCCCCTGGCTGCCGGCCTGCAGCTGCAGGGCGATGTTGATGGCCCGGTTGATGGCCAGGCCCAGGCCATGCACGCAGATCTCCCGGTGGCCGCCGCCGCTGCCCTCCAGCAGCTTCTGACAGCGCGCCAGCTGGGCGCGGAAGTCCGTCTTCATGTTGACGTAGACGTCGTTGCGTCGCTTGGGCAGCTTGCGGGGCAGCCGCTTGCGCAGCGTGTACTCCACCGGGTCCATCTCCGCGGAGGGCGGGCCGCCCGGGCCGGCGGCAGGCCCCCCCGCCGGCGGGGTCTGGGGGAGGAGAGCGGCGGTGGACCCCGGGCTTCGTGCCTCGCTCATCGGTCCCGGTGTCGGTGGAGGCAGGAGTGGAGGTGGTCGGTGGTTAAAAGAAACCCGTCTGAGGGGGAGAACAAGAACATGCATTGTTGTTTCATCTGCACATGTTGCAGTGAAGTGCATGGTAATACATCATTTACAGTTTACAGTTGCTAAAGAGTCTACTAGGTATAAAAACAGTTATAAGGTTACTTATAGAGTATGTGTGAGATATGTGCATAATAATAATAGGTAGTGTATGATATATATATAATATATATATATATATATATATATATATATATACACACACAGGTAAGTATACCAGTTTTTCAATATCAATATGTATAAATGTATATATAAATGTATATACAGCAGGTAGTGGGCAGGGATATGCAGTTCTATCAACAGTTGAAGATTAAAAATATATATATATATATATATGGCAGGTACAGTAAAAATGTACACATTTCCAGGTATGTTATCAATACATATGTAAACTATAGGTAGAGGTAGGTAGTTGTAGTAGATTACAGTGCAAGGCGGTCGAAGACATGGATGGTGATTGGTGTTATGGTGTGATGGTATTATTATTATTATTATAGGATATATTGAGCAGAGGTGGGATAAGTTTGCACGATAGAAAAGCGAAACATGTTATTGTGTATGTAGGTCCATCAGTCAATGCACACATGCATGATGTGTACATAGGTAGATAGGTAATAAGAATGAGTCCCAATAATACAGATGTGACGATGTGACGTTCAACAGCGATAACCACATCTGTCACATTAACAAATATATATATAGATATATATATTAATGATGCTTTACCTTGAGGAAAATACAACGTGGCGATCCTGCGTCTTCTTGAATTTAATGGTTTGTGTGAATGTGGGTTTTTTTGGGGTGTTTTTGTTGTGTCCCGGAAGCACTCTATAGTGTACGATATCATTTTCTTCTATCGTGAGAAGGAGCTGTGGTGGAGGTGCAACACCACCGCCACCTACTGGTGTGGAGTGGAGCGTTTCATTACAGTTAAAAGTCAAAAGTCAAGTCAATTAGAGTTTGTACAGCCCCTTAATCACAGTTACAGTCTTAAAGGGCTTCTTCACAGGCCACATGCTTACAACACCCACACCCCCCCCACCCCCAAACACCTTAGCTAAGGGAAAGAAAAACCGTCCATAATGATGGAGGAAGAGGAAGGAAGAGGAAGGAACGCAGAGTGGAAGGGGATCCCTCCTTCCAGGGATGGTTCCGGAGTGCAATATGGATGCCATAAGTGACTTATAGTAATGTACATAGTAAAGTACAAAGAAAAGAATATACATATAATATACACAATATACAATCTACTAGTTGGTACCGGTTAGTTTATATCGTGTTATAGTTTGTTTGTGTGATCAACTGATCGTCATATATTATGACAATACTAATTAAAGCACATTATGTTGTGTCACTCAACCAACCAAGTAACCAACTGCTTCCACCACAGCTAATGACTTAATTAGTTGGATTTAATAAATTTAATTTACAAACGAAAAAAAAAAAAAAAAAAGTCCTGTATTTGTACTTTTAAGATTCAGGATTCAAAGATGTTGAATCTCCATTTGCAACAAGTAAAACGGAATGCTTACTCCCCATTCCCTCCCGCTGTATGACTGTCCAACAACAATACTGTACTAACCTATACAATACTATAATATACTGTAAACAACACTATATACTACCTATGATATCTTATACTTTATACTATATACTATACTTTGTACTATACGTATACTATACAACACGATACTATACATAACAATACTGTACACAACAAAAATAACAATACAGTGACTGAAGGATGATATGTTCATGTGTTGAATTGTTGCAAAAGGATTTAAAAAACATTTTAAAGTGCCCAGTTGTGCGGCAGCATCACGAGTACAGTGCAGTGACAGTAATCAGTGCAGTACTGTACGTTTTATCTTGTTATATCAATTTATCTTTAAATTTATCTTTAAATGAACACAACGATTTTAGCGTCACAATTATCAATTCGATTATTGTGATTTTATTCATACACGTTCGGACTTTTGACTGCAAACGTGGAACGTGATTAAGCCTACTGTTTCACGCGCGCCAAACCTGATTTTGGAAAGTAACCTTTTTTAGATGGTTTTTATCCACAGGCAGGTGCGCTGCCACTATCATAACATTGTCATTAACATTACACTGCCATACTTTTCTGGACTCATTACAGCTACTGCACTGTATTCATGATGCTGCTGCACTACTGCCACTTTAAAATGCTTTAAAACGTTGTTGTTTTTTTGCACAATTCTACACATGTACATTTCACCTTTCAGTTGTATTGTGTATAGCATTTTTTTTTATAATGTGTTTTAGGAATTCATACTGCGGAAGGACATGGGGAGTAAGCTTTCCATTGTACTTGTGTATTGGCAAATGGCCAATACACATCTTGAATCTTGAATCTCGAGACGATCTATCTAAAACAAATGAGATGGCAACAGGCTTTATTTCTTATTTATTGGTTTACTGGTCAACATCTCACCCATGGATGACACTCACACATACACAGTACACACACACGCGCGCACACACACAGTACACACACCCCCCCCCCAATCAATCAGCTCTTTCCCAGCTTCTTCTTCAAGCGGTCACACTTGACTGTTGAGTCCGAGTGTCGCTGCCGGAGACCCCCCACCTGGCCCTCCAGTTGTTTGCAGGTGTCCACCCGGTCCTCAAAGTCCCGGAGCAGTGCCGTGTGCCCCAGCAGGCCGGAGCGCTGCTTCAGCTCCAGGGCCTGGGCGCGCAGCCGGCGGCGGGTCCCCTTGGCCCCCGCCAGCAGGCCCTTCTTCTGGGCCAACAGGCCCTGCAAGGGGCCACAGGCCAGCTGGGTGGACTTGGCCTGGTTCTCCGCCTGGACCCACTGGAGGTCCTCCGTGAGGTGGGCCTTGACCTGGGCAGCGAACGGGGGGGGGGGGGGGGAGGCTGGGGGGTAAGGAACACTCGATAGCCTATAAAGAGGTGGAGGCACCTCCATGGTGCTAGTAGTGAACCTCATTAGCCTATAAAGAGGTGGAGGCACCTTTATGGTGCTAGTAGTGAACCTCATTAGCCTAGAGGTGGAGGCACCTTCATGGAGCTAGTAGTGAACCTCTATCTATATCCACAGAGGTGGAGGTATCTTCATGGTGCTATAGTAGTGCACCTCTTTAGCCTATAAAGAGGTGGATGTATGTCCACGGTGCATAGTAGTGAACCTACACCCATAGAAAGGTGGTGGAGGTGGAGGTGCAGGTGGTGTACCTGGGCGTTCTCGGCGATGTTCTTGCGTATCCTCTGCAGATCCTCGCTGTACCTCTCGCTGAGCGCCCGCCTCTCCTGCTGCTCCAGCGTCTGCCATGCCTCCAACAGGCTGTCCTTGCCGCCGTCGACGGGGGCCACCTTCGCCCGGAGCTTGAAGTCCGCCCGCCGCGCCGCGCTCAGCGCGTCCGAGCTCCGCTGTTCGCGCGCCAACGCCTCGCCGACGGCGAGCGTGGCCCGTCTGCCGCGGCCCCTCGGGGCGCCGGTGGTGGCCGTGAGCCGCTTGAGAGCCACCAGCTCCAGCCACTCGGACTCCACCTGCTGGGCGGGGACCAAATGGAGGGTTGATGGTGGGTGGGCTGGCTGGTTGGTTGGCTGGTTGGCCACCCGTTATAGCCGCGGTGTAAAAAGTGTAAAACTTTACATTTCAATGCACCGCTGTGGCTGGCTGGGTGTGTGTGTGTGTGTGTGTGTGTGTGTGTGTGTGTGTGTGTGTGTGTGTGTGTGTGTGTGTGTGTGTGTGGTGTGTGTGTGTGTACCTCAGCGTTATGCTGTTGTCTGCTTCAACAAATGTACACCTTGTAAGTCGCTTTAGATAAAAGCGTCTGCCAAATGCCATAAATGTGTGTGTGTGTGTGTGTGTGTGTGTGTGGGGGGGGGGGGGGGGGGGGTTGAAATACATACTGCTGGAGGGAATTGGGAGTAATCATTCCATTGTACTTGTTGCAAATGGCCAATTAACATCTTGTATCGTGTGCGTGCGTGCGTGTGTGTAGGGTCGTTCTCGACGCTGGTACTGGCCATATATACACAGGTATATACCAACTATACCAGACCCACCTGCCGGAGCTTCTCTTGGGCCCGTGACTTGGGCAGCGCCTCCTCCAATTGCGTGTGGCTTGCGCGCTGCCCCCTGAGGTCAGCCAGGTGGGTCAGCTGCGCTTCGTAGCTCTGCTGCGGCGTCGGGGCATGGAGCGACGGGGACCCGCCCTTCTCTGGCTCACCCACGCCTGTCATTTTCCAAATATCCGACTTCTCCGCTAATGTCGTTTGCAGTCGCCGGCCGCGCTCAATGAGTTCTTCACTCTCGGCGCATAGCTGGTCGTAGAGCTGCGCGTAATGAACCGCAACGTCGTCCACGGCTTCGGTGGTCGCTTCGGCGGGCGTCTCTTGAGCGCGGGCGTCCTCCTCCTCCTCCTCCTCCTCCTCCTCCTCTTCTTCCTTGCTCGAAGTCGGCCGCTCAGGAGACTCCGGGTCGTCGCCCGTCCCCTTCCCCGTCCCGGGGGACTCGAACGCGGCACTGTCCGGGCGGGGGAGCGGGTTCAACTCAGGTGGAGCCTCGCCATCGTCCAGGAGAACCAAGCTGCTGCTGCCGCCAGGGGTGGTGGCGGTGGGGGTGGTGGTGGTGTCCGGGTCGTTCTTCATGTCCTCATGTCCCGGGTCTCCTTCTTCAATGGCCTTCTCATCGTTGTGGATAGAAGGAGGTTCTAGAGGCTCTTCAGATGAATTTACTTCAATGGCATCGTTTGCCAACTCTGAGTTTTCCTTCTCCAAATCGAGGTCGTTTCCAGTTTGATCTGCTCCTTCCTCCATTTTGGGGAATCAGTTAATAAAAAAAGGTCTTGTTGTATAATTTCTACTCGGGTGGAATAATAATCTTTCTCAGAGGTCCAGAGGATACTAAGTTCAATGTCTTTATTGAACAAAAGCATCAAATGAAAGCATCTATACTGCAGCAGGACGGGGCCTACCTGCCTGGTGCCAATTCATAGACTGGCGACGCGCTCCTTTGCCAAACATTATATAGATAATAGCATCATAAACATCGACTACTCCTATTGGTCAAAGTAAACAAACATCAACTAATACTATTGGTACAACCAGTATCCACTACTCTGGTTGGTCACGGTGTCTTCATTGTCACGTCACAAGTTTAGAAGGGTTTGTGGTGGTGCCTTTTGTCGTAGCTGACAACCAATTCTTGTTGTTTACGGTTGTCGTGGGAACGTTAGGTCCTTCAGCCAATCACACGCGCGCTCATGAATATGAATGAGAAGGGGGGGAGGGGCAACCGTTTCGGCCGCAAAGACAGCCTGCCACTGCGCATGCGCCGCCCTAGCCCTGGCTCGAGCCCTGCTTGCCTGCCTGCTTGCTTGCCGCCTCCCTTCCGACAACAAGAAGCGGAGCGGCGCGGTGCAGCAACATGGCCGACCTGGGGAAGAAGTACTGCGTGAACTGCCTGGCGGACGTCACCAACCTGCGGCTCCGCTGCACCGACTGCCCCGACATCGAGCTGTGTCCCGAGTGCTTCTCGGCCGGCGCGGAGATAGGGAACCACAGGAAGTGGCACGGCTACCAGCAGGTCGACGGCGGCCGCTTCTCCCTCTGGGGTCCCGAAGCGGAGGGAGGCTGGACCAGCAGGGAAGAGCAGTCGCTGCTCGATGCCATCGAGCAGTATGGCTTTGGGAACTGGGTACTACTACTACTACTACTATATACTACTACTTCTTTCTTTCTTTCTCACTTTTTTTGACTTCGTCTTCTTCTTCTTTATCTCCTTAAGTTTTGTTTTTGTTTAATTCACAGTCGGTTTTTTGGTGTATTCTGAGTTTAAATGTGGACACTAAGTGTGTGTGGTTCATGGGGGGGCAGGCGGGATACTTGCAGGATGACAGTGGAAAGTAGACCCTGTCACGTTAACAGTACACACATCTGCCTGTATTGTAGTGCTTGTATTGTATTTGTATTTACTTCTTGCTCAATCAACAACATTTAGACAACATCTGCTGTGTGCCGTCATCAATCACTTGGAATTGCAGTCCCAGATATATTTCTAATGTATGGGTTGATATGTGTAACTAATGTGTTTATGAATTAGTAATTAAACATTACTCAGTCTGGCCTTTACCTGATAACACATCGATTGCAATCTCAAACAGTTTTCCCTCCTTGGTTAGCCCCTTAATGTTAACGTTCTTCTCTCTCTTGTCTCCGTCTCTCTCTCACTCTCATCCATCACTCGTCACTTTATTGTTGTTTTTATGTTCATGTTTATTGTGTCTGGTATTTTTATAGTATTGTTTTAGAAATTCATACTGCAGGATGGGGAATGGGGAGTAAGCATTCCATTGTACTTGTTGCAAATGGCCAATTAACTATCTTGTATCTTGTATCTCTCTCTCTCTCCCCCCCCCCCCTCTCTCTCATCCCAGGAGGACATGGCCACGCACGTGGGCGCCTCGCGGACCCCCCAGGAGGTCATGGAGCACTACGTCACCATGTACATCCACGGCAACCTGGGCAAGGCCTGCATCCCCGACAGCATCCCCAACCGCGTCACGGACCACACCTGCCCCGGCGGCGGGCCCCTGTCGCCCTCCCTCACCACGCCGCTGCCCCCGCTGGACGTGTCGCTGGCGGAGCAGCAGCAGCTGGGCTACATGCCGCTGCGGGACGACTACGAGGCGGAGTACGACCAGGACGCCGAGAAGCTCATCAGCGGCCTGTCGGTGAACTACGACGACGAGGACGTGGACACGGAGATGAAGCGGGCCCACGTGGACATGTACGTGCGCAAGCTGCGCGAGCGACAGCGCCGCAAGAGCGTGGCGCGGGACTACAGCCTGGTGCCCGCCTTCCTGGGCCGCGACAAGAAGGACAAGGAGCGGCCCGGAGCAGCAGGAGGTGGTGGAGGAGGGGCGGCTGCGGTGGTGGCCATGGCTGCTGCAGCGGCGGCGGCAGCAGTGGTGGGGGGAGGAGGAGCAGGAGCCCCAGGAGGTGCAGCCGGGACAGCGGGAGCCGGATTGGTAGCCACCACCGCCCTGGGTAGCGCGTCCTCCGGGGTGGTGGCGGCCGCGGGGCCCGGTGGTGTTGGAGGCGGCGTCGCCGGCGGCGGAGGGGTTAGCGCCACCCCGGCCACGCCGAAGCGCAAGATCACCAAGGAGGAGAAGGAGCAGCGGGTGCGCCTGCGCGTCCTTTGCCAGTTCATGGCCCACCGGGAGTTCGAGGAGTTCTTCGACAACGCACACAAGGAGCGCGCCCTGCGCGCCAAGGTGCGCGAGCTCCAGCGCTACCGGCGCAGCGGCGTCACGCGGCTGGACGAGTCGGCCGAGTACGAGGCGGCGCGGCACAAGCGCGAGAAGCGCAAGGAGAACGTCAAGGGCGTGTCCTCCAAGCGCGGGGGCGGGGCTTTGGCTGGGGGCGGAGCCGGCGGCGGCGGCGGCGGAGGCGGCGTTGCCCCGGGGTCCGGAGGCGTGCCGGGGACCGGGGCTGGGATCGGAGTAGGAGGTGGGGGCGTGGCCGGGATCAAAGAGGAGGGCAAGGACGGGGAGTTCGCCGCCATGGAGACCCTGGGCGGCTTCGAGCTGCTGTCGGAGCGCGAGAAGGTGCTGTGCAGCTCGCTGAGCCTCAGCCCGGCGCGTTACCTCACCGTCAAGACCATCATCATCAAGGACCACCTGCAGAAGAGGCAGGGCATCCCGGCCAAGAGTCGCCTGCCGGGCTACCTGGACAAGGTGCTGAGGAAGCGCATCCTCTCCTTCCTCACGGAGAGCGGCTGGATCTCACGGGACGCCTCCTAACGGCGCGGGGGGGCGGGGCGGGGCGGGCGGCTTTTTCTTTTTTTTTTCTTTCTTTCTTTTTTTTTTTCTGGAAGATACAGATCGCCGGCCGGTTCCTATAGCTTGTGACAATTGTAACCCCCCCCCCCTGCCTCCTGCCCTGCCGCCACCCACCTTTTCAGAGACTGACTTTGTGAATTGAAACCATGGCGAGGAGAGGGACAAGCAGCAGCAACAACAACGGAACGCTCCGAGTATTTTCCTACAAGAAGAGACGGCGAAAAAAACAGCCGTAATATTTTTTACAGTAAAATACAGAGACTCTACAGTTATATACGATTTTGAGCGGCCGCTAATCTGTTTTGTGAAGACGGACGACGTCGCCGAGGTTTCAAGTCCCGTTTGACGGCGATTTCGGGTGAACGTTCCCGACAAAACACAGATCTGGCCTAGGTGGACTATTTTTTATTATTATTGGCAGCTCAAAATGGACGACCCCCGTCTTCGGTGAACGTCTAACGTAACTAGAACCTTTTTCAGCGGCAAGAAGTCGGGAAGTAGGGGAGTAAAATTTATATTTTCGTGGAACGTGGAGGGAAGCAGAGATGGAACTATGGCTCCAGTGGAGCCCTGGAATTATTACACTTTGCAATAACAGTGGTGTGTTTATTTATATATAAAACACACCACTGTTATTGCAAAGTGTAATAATATATATATATATATAGCATTTGCATTTTGGACACCCAACAGAAACAAAAGAGCTAGCTTCATTTGCTCAACAGACTGTGATCCCGCTGCTCTCTCTGATACCCCACAGAGCGTTTATACAGAGAACAGCCCCATCTTTAGCGCATTATGTATATATATATATATAGATATATATCTATATATATATATCTCTTTGCACCTGTCCCACCAGCATCAGCATCACGTATGGGCATGGTTTAAAATCATTGTGTGTGTGTGTGGTTGGTGTGTGTGGTTGAAGCCCCCCTCCCGTCCCCCCCGCCCCCCCCCCAGTCAGACTGATTAAGACACTGGGGCTGCTGGGTGAGGCTGCACACCTTCAACCAGCCATCACCACACACTCCTTCCTTCGTGGTTTGCTCTCTTTGGGTAAGCTAGTGCATGGCTAGTGTGTGCTTGTCTAAGTTCTGTGGCTGCCTCTTGCCTGCTGCTCCAGGCTGAGTGTCTGTCTCTCGATCGTTATTTCGAAATGTCCATTTATCCGGTTATTGAGTTGGCGGTTGGTTTGGGCAAAGTGTTAAGCGTAGCAGTGAAGTGTGGTTAAATACTTCCAACGTGTTTCTTCTTCCGTGTTCTTGTGGAGAGGGAATGGAAGGTTTTGTTAATGGGTGTGTTTTAAATGTTCATTAGGCACAGTGGACAGTTAATGTGGACAAGAAGCTAGGTGGGGATTTAGTGGATTGGTGACTGACAGAATGTAGAATGTTTGTTTGTGGTCTTTTGCCAGGACTGCCCTGTGAAAAGATGCTACATTTGCACACACACACACACACACACGACCATACAGGCATGACTTTCTTCTAAAGGTTTACCGTAACCATCCTTAATGTTGTTCGAAGCGGTTGTGCCGTCGTGTCTCTGTGATGGGGACGGGGAGGAGGCGGCGGCCCTGAATTTTCGCCTGTTGGCGTGTTGTTGATGTTTTGGGGGGGGGGGGGGGGGGGGGGGGTTTGTGATCAAACTGAAGTGTACCTTGAGGTGAGTCCTTTTTTGATTGGCTAGTGTGGTTTGGTACTTTCCTACACACACACACCACACAAACGATGTGATTGTCTTACTGTCTTCTTCTTCTTCTTCTTCTTCATACCTTCTTAAACTGCCGAAAGGAGGCGTCTTTTGAGTATTTTGGCCGAAACGTGGTGATTCTGCAAGCAAGCAGTGAAGCTAGCAGCTGTTTAATGGTTTCAAGTTCAAGATTTCTTCCTGGGATACATACGTCTGAAAAAAAGTAATAACAAATGAAGTTGCTCAGTAGTGTTTTTGGGGGGGGGGGTGGGGATATATTTTCTATACACTTTGTGCTGGTTTTCTGCTTTACGCCACCACTTTGTAAATACTTTTGTATGATAAATGGGAGGAGACAAATACTGACCTTTTTAAAATGTACAGTATTATACTTACCTATGAAATGTACAGTATTTTATTTCAGAATTGTATAGCTTTTTGTAATAAAAACAACAACAAAGGTAGGCAGGTATGTGTATAATAGATTTTTTTCTAAACCTTCATGTGTAGTCACGTGGCATGTCTCAAGAGCTATTCCGTTTGCGTACCGACAATAGTTTATTATTCATAACTTCTATACAAAACGTACATTTCAGCGTTTTTTGTGTGGACTGCGATTGCACTTAACACGGTTAGTGTTTGTTCGTATTAAAAGAAGATGCAAATGCTTTCTTTTAAATTGTCCCTGTTTATTTCCTCAAAAGGTTGACAATTGTGGTTGACTGCGTCTCATTTTTACTGGCCATATAAACTTGCTTTTTGGCTAAGTACATATTGCTAACAATTTTAGGCAGTCTGTTTGGACTTGGAACTGGAAGGTCGCCGGTACCCCCTGGTCCACTGCCGAGGTGCCCTTGAGCAAGGCACCAGACCCCCCTGGGTAGCTGTTAATACGCAAAAGCTGCCCCACTGCTCCTAATACTAGTATGGGTTAAATGCGGAGAAAACTCATTTCAATGTGTGTATACACAAGTGTGACCAATTCAATCCTCTAAATTTAGATTAATGGTCCATAATGAAGATATTCTGTATATGGTGCCGTTCCCCAAGCACGGGTTATGAAGCTAAATCAAATCTAAAAAAAGGACCTGATAAAACTCCCTCCTTGGTTTAAGATGTTTAATTAAGAAAAGTCTACTCCTGTAGTTCTAGGGCATTTGAAATGACATTTCTACACACCACTGTCCATTTCCTTTTACCAAATATTGTTTTGTTTTTTTTGAACGAGAAGACAAAACTGAAACCCCCCTTTCCAGTCAGTACAAGTTCATTGTGATGCTGGAGACCTTCTTTCCCTGAACAATGTTGCAGGGCTGTGATATTTGTTTCCCCCCCCCCCCCCCTCAACACGGTCCAACATCCCCATGACAAAGGTAAGTTTGTCCGCCCACACAGTTACAATCCAATGGCTTGATCTCAATTCCTCAGTCCCCCTCCACCACCCCCCCCAAAAACCTTGACATGGAGAAGTGACCAAAACAATGACTTTTATTTTTAAACACAGAATTAAATTAGGACTAAAATGTCTAGGGAATGAACAGAAAAGATAGCATGGTGTACTTCACGTGTCTCCGCCTAGCAGCCATCGTAGGACATGTAGCCAAAACATCTTAATCTTAAAAAAAGACCTAGTCTTTCAGTCGAGAGGTCTGAAATCTCCGACAAAAACATGAACACTCGTCTGCAGGAGTGTGTGTGTGTGTATAGATGGATGGTCACAGCTCTCACAACGCCAACACCAAGCAAAAACAATGACATGCATGGAATTGATCTCAGCTCACACCACGACTCAGGGGGGGGAAATCTGACCCAAGAGTACGACCGCTGTGTACCAACCAGATGGTGACAACAAAAGTGTTCCAAGGACTAACACCGCCTTGTGTCGGCCTTGACAGACAGACAGACAGACAGGACAGGGAGGGTGGGGGGGGGGGCTGTAGGTCAGTCCAGGTTGATTCTCAGGTGGTCTCCCCCGGGGACCACGGAGGGAAGATGGAGCTCTAGTGTTATGGGTGGTGGTGGTGGTGGGGCTCAGTCCCTCGTTACCCGGATCATTTAGGTCATTCACTCTTTTTCTTTTAGGGGGCTTTGACCACGCCTACCAGCGCCGGCCGCAGGGTGCGCCCGTGAAGCTTATAGCCCACCTTGGTGACCACGGCCACGGTGCCGGGCACCTTGCCGTCGATGGGCACGTGGAAGAGCGCCTCGTGCTCGTACGGGTCGAACTTCTGCCCGTCGGGGTTGAGCTTGACCAGGCCGTGCTTGGTGAACACCTTGCGCACCTGCGCCTCCGTCATCACCAGGCCGTCGTACAGGCTCTTGAGGTGGGGGTTGCGCGCCGTCACCTCCTCCTTGGGCACGCTCTCCGTGGCCTTCTCCAGGATGTCGGCCACCTCAAGCAGGTCCTTGCAGAAGCCCTGGATGCCTGTGTGAGTGGAGAGAGGAGGGTTAGACAAGAAATTAGGCGCTTTCACAACGCTTTACAACTACAGGAACCGCCCCTTGTCAGACCTCTTTCAGGAACCTTTTACGGGGTCCGAAAGAAGTCCCTACTCCCTACAGGGAGTGTTATGGTACTTCTGAACGGCCCCTGAAGAACAGCTGTGGGCGGAGCTCGACTCGACTCAGCTGATTGGTTTAACTCGAGGCAGGCAGGCGGAAGAACAACAAGCGCCGTTTTTAAAGCCCGTAACCCCTTAGGAGCAGAAGCATGACCGCAGAAGAACACACGGGAGCACTACCGTAGAACAAGCGTTAGAATGAAAGTGTCGTTAGTGTCGTGTTTCAGCGTGCTTGGTATTCACGCAACTGTCGCAGATATGAGGTCACCTCCCGTATCTGGCCTCATCCAGTCTGGTGGTGTGAAAGTGAAAGTTGGAAACGCCCCCGAGTGCCGATGAAGTGTGAAAGCGACTCATGTTAACACATTTACATTTAGGGCATTTGGCAGACGCTTTTATCCAAAGCGACTTACAAGGTGTACATTTGTTGAAGCAGACAATAGCATAACACTGAGGTACGCGAACGCAAAAATAGAGCAGTTCACAAGTATTCATATTAACAAGATGAATAACAATGTGGTACTGCCAGGTCACCTGCTTAAGTAGCTGTGATAAGAGCGTGTTATCAACATTAAGGATATACACTTGCTAGAATAACACATGAGTTATATACAAGTGACAGCAGGTGAGGAGATCAGAATTGGATGCAATTTAAAAAGGTGTGTTCAGTGACACAGGGCACTTGTTTCCAAGCGGTGTGTCAACGCAATGGTGTAAGAGGTTCAAGAGGACAGCCGGTGGTTGTGTGGTGATGGCGGCGGTGGACCTTATACCGTATAGTTTGGCGTCCTCCACCATCTTCTGGCTCCTCACCCGGAGGTTCTCTGTGTCCGCTAGCGCTCGCTTGTACTTATCCTTCAAGGAGACGACAGAAAAGACATGGAAGGTTTAACACGCTAGTAAAAGTTACTCAGGATAATAACACAGGCTCATACTTTGACTAGGTCACTTCACTTTGATTGCAGCAACTTTACATACAATGACCTTGATCTATCACACACCCGTGTGTGTGTGTGTGTGTGTGTGTGTGTGTGTGTGTGTGTGTGTGTGTGTGTGTGTGTGTATCAATCAATCAGGCAGGCAATCAACTCACCGTGACTTCCTTGAGCTGCCCTTCAAGCTGGCTCTTCTCCTCCGCCAGGGCCTTCTCCGCCGCGTTGGGCTCCGGCTTGTCGTCCTCCGGCCGCTGGCCGTCCTTGTGCTGGGCGGCCGCCGTGCATAACGACCGCGTTACGGGCGTCCTGGTGGGTGTGGAGGGGGGGGGGGAGAGAGAGACCATTTGACGCAATTAGGGCGCAGAATATGACGTACATGTGATGGTGGCCCGTTGAACTTATCGGGACGGTATTCCTCCAGACCATATGACACCATGGACACGTGATCGTCGTTGACAAAAACAAACGTAAAGTAACCTAAATTGCTGAAAGCTGCTACTAGGTGTATAGTCGACTATAGTCTCTCTATCTCTCTCTCTCCTACTGCTGCTAGGTGTATAGTCGACTATAGTCTCTCTATCTCTCTCTGCTAGATGTCAGGTTATGTCATCATCTCCATGTCGCGGGTTCGATACCGGGTCAGATCTGGCTATGTTCTGTGTGTCTCGTACGTTCATTTATGACACAAACCAATGCACTGATCGTGTTTAAATCGGTGTTTAAAATCGATGTTTCAGGTAGAGATCAATTAACTGTTTGCGACAACCCTAGTCGCAGAGAACCCCCCCCTTTAAACGCGTTAATACATAAGTGTTATATGAACTATTATAGTCGAGACGAACCATTTGTAAATAGGTTGTTTACCTTATTAATGACCGTGAAGACAGAACTAGACAGCTCCGTCTCACAGCTCGCACACACAAGTTCGCCATTTTCCAGTGAATTGAACTCACGCACACACGCCGAATGGGAGTGGATGGCGGTGACTGCCAGGCGATATGGACCAATCACAGGCCGGTATGAGAAGACACGTGTGTACGTTAAACCAATCACAGCGCGACTCCAGTGTGACGGGTTAGTTGTGACAGGCAGGTTTGGTTGAGGTGACTTAAAGGTGAAAGCGACGCACCGCATGTGACCCACCCACCCAAAGGACAATTTAGTTTAATACACTTTTACTTATTATTTTCCAATAATGACGCAAATACCGGTTTATAAAAGTGTTTTTTAACTTGTGTCATTGAGTATTAGCTGTCGTCGTTTAATCGCTTAATAGTATACTTTAGGGAGGTTAAAGTACAACAAACTACGCCTTCTAGCGGTAGCGTCGAGGTAAGCAACACATAAAAAAGCCTTCTTAAAAGTTAAACTAGATACACATACCTTCATACAGCCTACAATGTAATTGTCTTATACAATCTCGAAGGGAATGTCTGTCTATAATATATACCCAGTAGTACTCATATTCAGATTTGGTATAATTGATTGAGAAACTATTAATCCTTTTTTCCTCCTTTTTTAAGTGTATAAATAATCTTCTTTGTCATAATCGTTCAAGTCCTATGCATTTTTTTTTCTTCCAACATATAGATTAGATTAGATTAGATTAGATTCAAATGTATTGTCAGTGTACAGCACAAGTACAGTACATCGAAAGGAATTGGGCATCTAACCAGAGTGCATGGTAATATATAATGTACAGTTGTTGAATAATATATATACATATATATATATACATATATACATATATATATATATATAT